>JAJQOW010001445.1:0-49101 GCA_037975125.1 Latrodectus hesperus | reverse complement strand
TTCATTTATGAACTTCCTCCAGTCTGCTAAAGCATGTTTGCTAAAAGAATATCTCCTTTGAATATCAGTTGCTTTACTACCGCGAGCAATTTCATAAGCCAAAAGAAAAATCTCCCCAATCTTCAATTTGCTGCAAGAAAACCAAGAACCATACCTAATAGACTTCTCGGAACCACAAGACTCTCCTTCTAAAACTTTGTTGCAGTAGAAAACAATATCCATCTGAGAAGCTTTTCTTAGCCGAACTTCTCATTTGAATTCTGCATTTTAAGCACATTAACTCTGATTTTAATACTCCAACTTCACGCAAAAATTCTAAAAGAATTTCCTTTTTCTCACACAATTTAAAAAAGAAAAAACGATTAGCTCTTCTCCACCCTGACCTAAAATCTGCTGACCACTGGAGAAATTGAATATCAATCCAGAACTAAGAATACGTTGGTATTTTAAAACGATATTTTGAGCTACAGACATAATTAATTGTAACAATTTTGACAAATGCTGAAAAAAATAAATAAATGCAGAACATGAAAATGATTATTTAATGAAAAAAGAGCAATACAACCTGGAATTTAAGTATCTAAAATGTCAAGCAAATTGTAAAATACACTAAAATTTTCCAGAAAAATTTCTAATAAAATGCGATAATGGAACAAAATGTTCTAAATCTCGTCGCAATAACGTAAGCACTAGGGTTGTCAAAATTGAATTTTCAGCATAATTCTTATTAGTCTTCATCTGCATGACGTAATAAAAACCAGGTAGCCAGATAAAAAAGAAAATCACCAAACTCAGAATTTGGTACCTTGGATTATACGCCACCTGTGCCCGAATTTCTCTTGCCATTCGAAATATTTTATTCTTTGTCAAAATACTACGTTTTCTACTACGTCCATTCATTTGTTGAAAATATTCTGATTATCAAACTTAGAAGAATTTGAAAAAAAAGTATAAACATGTGTTTTTTATTATTAAATGTGTGTAAAAATTAAAAAAGTATTGCTACCAATTTGCTGGATAAAATTAAATTGTGTATTTACCAGATTTAAATACGAAAATACACACAATAATATAATATAAATAATTTATGCTTGGAATTTGTCACGTAACAAGTGCCAGGAGCAGAAGCGCCGTCTGGTGATGAATTACTCCATTAAGAAAAAAATATTTACAATTAACTCGGTTTTGTTTAAAAGATCAACTATAAAGATTCTTTGTGTAAGAAATCATTTGTAAGAGAGACTTTCGCTGTGCATGAGATAAGTCTCAGGTACAGGACATCCAAAAGCAAATAATCAAATGATATGTGGGAAATTCCCTTTAAACTATGAACCTATCAAATATTAAGGTCTGGTCTTCATCTCGTGAATGTGACAATGGGTCGGTGTGTGGAGAAAAGCATAAACACATTCCCTGCAGTCGACAAAAACAATAATTTTTCAAAGATAAAAAAATATTAAATAATATACATATTTAAAAAATTTACATTGTGAATTTAGAAAGAAGGGAGAGAATCTCTGATGCCTTTCACTTTTTAACCTTAAAGAGGTTATTTCTTTCGTTCCAGTTGAGATTATTATTACATCACTCAAACTTTATTGTAATTCTCATTGGTTTAAAATATCCATGACGTCAGATAATGTTTCATCTACGTCACATCGTGTTGAGACGGTGTCGTACATCCGATTTGTCGACGAATTTGCTTGACTGACTTCCAATCGCATTCTTCGAGTGGCTGCAAACAAGGCGAAGTTCAGCATCGACATAATTCTCAGACATTTGAAAGTCATTTTGTTAATATTACTTCTTATATAAAGACCAAAGCATCTGTTTTAGAAGCAGTTTTCCATGGATTTAACCATTAACACGCTGACAATAGAACAGAAGAAAAAGCAAAAGGAAAAAAAAAAAAAACATCCCCTTTATGGTTAGTTTAAATCGGCAAGAACGATTTAAATTTTTAAAAATTTCATTAATTAATAGAATTCTAAATTAATAATTGCCAAATTTGTAAGAAATTTATTATAAATCTTAAGACTATTGCCTTTCTTACGCCAACATTAATTTTCTAATTATCATATATATGTATGTATATGTATATACGTATATATATATATGTATATATATATATATATATATATATATGTATATATATATGTATATATGTATATGTATATATGTGTGTATATATGTGTATATATATGTATATGTATATATGTATGTATATATGTGTATATATGTATGTATATATGTATGTATATATATATATATATATATATATATATATATATATATATATATATATATATATATATATATATATATATATATATATATATTGCGCTTATACACATTTGTAATTCTTTTTTTTACTTTCAGGAGCTACTCGTGGAGATTTTATTAGAGGCAAAAAACCTCCAATTTTCTTGAAGTGAACAGACTTTTGTTAGTTTAGCATCGTTTAAATTAATTACTTTTTAGGGTGCTCGAATCTCCATTAATTGCATTAATTACGCTGTAGTTGAATCTTAAAAATAGAATATAGCCTGTTTCTTAAGTTTGTCAGAGATGACCATTCATATAAGTTTCATTCCGCTGACCGATTGCTGAGTGGTTAGCGTTCCTGACTCTTGTGCTGTTCGAATCCCGGTTCGGGCATGGATGTTACTTTCTTCTGAGATGATGCATGAATGTGGTCCACCCTATATAAACGGGTTTGTGGTGGTACGACATGAGTAATGCTGCTCGACTGCGTAACTTGGTTCACAGGTGCCCACTGGGTAACGACAAATTTGTAGTTACCGGTGTTTTGGTGGCGAAGGGTTTCCTTCCATTCCGTGAAACCTACCAATTCAACCCGGATTAAAATGAACAAGCAAAACTGAATAAGGATTTTATGTAGATTATCTGTAAATAAAAGCTCTTGTGAACTGTACTTAACTAAATGTTCTTTTCAGGATGTGTGGGAAATGGCACAGCACTGTCCACTCTTCGCCCTCCTCAAAGACATCGACGCCTACATCTTCCAGTGCGTCAATTTCAACACAGCGGAGAGGGATGAGCTGGTGGACGAGGATCGCCTTCTGTGCGATGTCAAGCCTTTTCAGGCTGTTCTCAGGTTGGTCGAAAGGAAGGGAGATCCTGAAGAGAAAAAGAGAAATTTTCAACTGGGCAACGTTATTGGACAAAGTGAGCGCAGCTTTAAACTTTCTCTTAGTAATCCTTTACATTTATACGCTTTTTATGGTTTTATAAAATAAATTACACTATAGATGGTTGAGCCAAGAGTTGTAAAAATATTTCCTGTATGGAACTTAAAATGTGTACCTCTAATTTTATATGATGTTTTTATAAAAGGAAATCAAATAAAAATATCTCCCTCCGCCCATCCTGTCTAGTGGTCTGAGTACCTGACTGTGGATAGGAAGGTCCTGGGTTCAAATCCCAGTTCAGGCATAGATGTACTTTCTCTCTGTCTATCATTTGTCCTTTCTTTAAATGAATGGGTTGTGAATGGTTGCCTACCCTATAAACGGGTATCTATGGCATGTGTGTACTGAGGAAGTCGGACTCCACACCAAAATAGGGTTCAGTTGGAAAAGTGGAGCAGCGAACCCCATAATACCAGCCTAGCTAGCACAAAACAACCACAACAACAAAAATATCTCCCGATTTTCTCCTTATTTGTTGCATAGTTTTATCATCGCTTACATAAATGAATAAAATAGTATAATTTAATAAGTTGAAATTCAAATTCAACTGCGTTATTTAAATTTTTGTATCAAATAAAATATATTTTTTATGTCACTCAGTATTATTTGAATTCATAATTGAAGGTCTTACTACCTACCGTCTTTCTATTCATTTTGTTAGCCGAGCTGGCAGCCGAATGGTTAGCGCTCTTACCTTCGGTTCAACAGTTCGTGGGTTCGAATCCCACCTTGGGTATGGATGTTTGTAGTGGTTCGGAATCCACTTTAAACCATAGGTCCCGATCTAAATAGCCCTTGTGTGCAAAAAATGACCGTTGAGCGACAAACAAACAACCAACCAACTATTCATTTTGTTAAATTTCAATAAGATTGAGAGTGATGACGTCTGAAACTTTTCCATAACAACTTAGCTGAGTTGGTAGCTAAGCGATTAGTGTTCTGGTTAACAATTCTATAGTTATTTGGTTCGATTCTCTCAATGAGTATAGGTATTTGTAGAAGGACATAGGGTTCCCTTTTAAATTTTAAGTTCTTGTCAAAAATTATAATATGAAATGTGGTGATTGAAGGACAACCTACTGAATTATTTCTAAGTAGGAAGAACACACAAATCAATGTTTTAAATTGTACTTTAAGGCTCATATCAAACTTTCAGATCTTCACCTGATGTAACTGGAAAACGTATTATCAGTTAAATGATTACAGCTCTTCCCTTAAGTTAAACGAGTCTTGTTCTCAATTCCCGCCTTAGACTTAAATGTTAGCTGTGATTCGGAATCAACTTTAATTGAATTCCCGTTCAAATTAGCTTTTACGAGCAAAAACAAGTTGCGATGGAGCGATAAATGTAAACCAAACCTATAGTTATGGTGCACAAATATTGCCCTTTCTGGTGTCCATGTTTCTAAGACATTTTGGCACTGATTTATGATGTTGTTGCTGATCCCTGTTGTATAGCAGCGCTAGACCAAGTCTATGACATTGCACACTCTCAATAATGTTCTCTCCAGAAGATCTTCTTTATCGAGTCCCAAGCACTCAAGGATATGATCTGGAGTGTCTTGGCTTTTGGAACACTTAGCGCAAATTGGAAATTCCTTTTCTTTGTTGTTAAATGTCAATGATCTTAGGTGGCCACTTCGAAAATGTGTTATTGTAGTTTGTTCCAGTCTGCTGCACCGGAGGGATAGAGATCGGCCGGAACGATTACCCTGGTACCAATGGTGCACAGGGGAACGCACTGATTTATACACAATAAAATCTGGTTAAACTCATTTCCATGATTGTGAGCGAAATGAGGAAAAGACATTGCCGCGCTGGTAGAAATCGCTCATTAAAAAAGGTTAAATGCTAAACAATAAAATGAGAAATGAAACTGTACAGTTTATTTTCATTTCATTCGTTGCTGTAAAATAAAAACTTGCTCCACTGTCTCGGATCTCTTTATACTCAACTTTTAATGTAAATACATACGACATTATACTCTAACTCATGCTTGTCTGAAGTGCGGCCCATGGGCCGCATGCGGCCCAAAAGCCTTTAAAATGCGGCCCAAACGCAAATTATGAAAATATTTAAATTTACACATTTTTATTAAAAAAAATTAATGTTGCAATATTTTTCATATATAATCGATTTGCTGACATTTATTTTGAAATGAAAATTTAACTCTTTAACCCTTTAAATATCGAGGCTTGAATTCTTAGGGGTTCTCAAAATACAAAAACGCCTGAAAATGTAGTTTTTCGTTTCCGAAGATTTCCCCCACCCCGGTGTAAGAATACTACGTAGAAGCAATAAATTTTCCCAGGGTTCGTACATTAATTTGACCAGGTAAGAACAATGCAATGTTGCACTGCATGGCTCTTCCCTGGTATAATATGTATGCAGTATATTTAATTGTATTTTAATTTTTGGCCAAAGGGAGCCCTCACAGAAAAAGGAGCCATCAAACGTTCGGATAAGTTCGCCAAATCGATCAGGCCCGTTGGCCTTCTCGCTGAATCCCGTTCTGCGCGTGATCTTGGCGCATGCTCACGTGTCAGTTCCTACGTCACGCACCGACTTGCCCCAATCGCGCGTCTGCTACAGCTGGAGGTGTTCCAGAAAATTCTTTATGCTCTCTGAGTCTATAAAATGGATCCCTGACCGGTCGACGATCAGTTTTCAAGACAGCGTTACCTGCCATCAAATTAGCTAGTAGTGGAGTAGAGAGATTTTATTTCCTCTACGAGAGTATTATATCCATCTCACCACACAAATCTGACTGTTTCGGCACCTTGTTCTACTTTTCCATCCACCTTCTGCCTTACTTCCATTACTGTACCGGTAGGTGCCTTGTTTTCCAGTTTCACTATTCAGTTTTGATTTATAAAATTTACATATTCATTTGAAATTTCAAAATTTATATATTTATTTTTACTATTTTGTTAAATATCATGTAAAACAATCTCATTAAAATTTAATATTCTTTGAAAAATTACAATATTTGTTTGCAATATATTGCATTGTATTTTGATTTCCTAATTTTTGTAACAAATTCTTTAAAAAGATATGAATAAATCATATTCATTATGGATATTTGCTTATAAAATTAAAATATATCATTTTTTTAGATGGTCTCCATGTCATTAAAAAAACAATCAGAACCTAAAAAAAGAAAAATTGAAGATGAAAAAAGAGTTTTTAGTAAAAACTGGACAGAGAAATACTTTTTTATTGAGGAGAATTATAAAGCACTTTGCTTAATATGTAGGGACGTTGTGCCAGTTTTTAAAGACTACAATTTGAAACGACATTATAGTCAAAAGCATGCCACAAAATACGATACATATCTCGGCGTTTGCCGTAAAGATAAAATCACAGAAATAAAAAAAGGGCTATCGTCTGAACAAATTTTTTTAAAAAGACAGCTACTCAAAATAATGACATTGTAAAAGCAAGCTATGTCGTAGCAAATTTAATAGCGAAAAAATCAAAACCTTTTATTGATGGCGAATTCATAAAAGAATGCATGGAAAGCGTAGCAAACATAATTTGCCCTGAAAAAAGTTGGATTTTTCTAAAATCAGTTTATCACACCAAACTATAGCCACCAGAATTGAGGAGTTGGGGAATGCAGTTGAAAAGTCTTTAAAAAGCAATTGTACTTACTTTAAATTTTATTCGTTAGCCATGGACGAAAGCACTGACGCTTCTGATACGGCACAATTGGTGATTTTTATAAGAGGAATCGATGAACATTATAATATCACGGAAGAAATGGCTGCTTTAGTATCGTTAAAAGACACAACCAAGTCTGTAGATTTATTCAATGCATTAAAAACGACCATGGAGAGGTTTTCCTTATCTATGAAAAATTTATCAGCTATCATAACCGATGGAGCACCTGCCATGGTTGGTAAAAATGGGGGACTCGTTAAAACGGTTAATAATGAAGCCGTCGCTGCCGGCAATACGATCTTGATGGCATATCATTGTACTGTACATCAAGGCAATTTATGTGGAAAAATTTTAAAAATGGAAAGTGTGTTAAGCGTTGTTATAAAAACCATCAACTTTATAAGAGCAAAAGGACTTAATCATAGACAATTTCAAGAGTTTCTCAAGGTAATGGGCACTGAATTTGCAGATGTTATTTATTATACAGAAGTAAGATGGCTCAGTAAGGGGAAAATGCTCAAAAGATTTTATGATTTAAGAATTGAAATAAAAATATTTATGGATTCAAAAGGGAAACCTGTGACTGAATTTGAAGACGAAGATTGGGTTTCAGATTTAGCTTTTTTAGTAGACTTAACAGAACATTTGAATGATTTATATTTGAGACTTCAAGGAAAAAATCAATTTATTCATAATATGTTCCAAACAATAACAGCGTTTGAAAGAAAGTTGAAATTTTGGCACAATCAAATAAAAGTGGAAGATTTGACGCATTTCAGTACTTTGGCTGCACATAAACCTGTGAGTTGCACAAAATATGCTGCATTAATTTTTGATTTAATTCAAGAGTTTGAAAGTAGATTTCAAGATTTTCGAAAAAATGAAGAGTATTTCAACATATTTTCTATTCCATTTTCTCTAGAAATAAATAAATTACCTTCAAATCTTCAAATGGAATGCATTGAACTGCAAAGTGACGTTCAACTGAAAGAAAAATTTGGAAATGTTTCTTTACTAGAGTTTTATAAAGATTACCTACCCCGCGATAAATATCCTAATTTTCACAATCATGCTTTATTAATGTCTTCAGCTTTTGGTAGTACCTATATTTGTGAACAATTATTTTCAAGAATGAAGCTTACAAAAAACAAAAATAGGACAAAGATTACCGACAAACATCTTGAAAATGCATTAAGAATTGCAACCTCGTCTATTGAACCCGATCTCGATTCGCTTGTTCGACAAAAGCAAATTCATCCATCTCATTAATTTGATTATTTTTTCCATCTTTATAAAATCCAAACTAAATGAAACGAAATTTTTACAAATTTAAAATAAATATGTACCTATGCATATCAAGTAAAAAATAAAAAAATTATAATAAAAAGAAGTTAATTTAATTTAATAAAACTACATAGTTAATTTTTATTTCAATTTTTTGAAAAAATATTGTATGTGCGGCCCAGCAAAAAAATTTTTTTTGCCATGCGGCCCACGAACGGTCATAGTTTAGACACCCATGCTCTAACTCTTTTACTTATTTTATTTTCATTAAATAATTCGGTGTATGTGGTCCTTAGAAACTAGATTGCAATTTGAGTGGATTCTCAAATCATTCTCTACAATTCAGGTTCGGAGTTAGAAAGAATGGTTTGACGAGGCAACAACTAAATGATCATGGATCTTACTTTTAATTCAATTTGTTCTTGAATTCATCTCTAATCTTGCTCATTATTGTGAGATAATTTAGTATCTACTTTAAATACAGGTCTTGGCTGAAAATAATAATAGATAAACATTAGAGTGAATAAAATTTCTCATCTTCTATGATCAATTTTTTATTATTATGTTGGCAAAATAATTTTTCACATAAGTTTTCACTTAAACAAAATATTAATTTTTTAAAAATATTATAAATATGCGTGATATTATATGCTTTAACTAATAAAAATGTGTAATGATTTTTAATGTAATTGTGTGATTTGACAATCGTACATTTTTTCGCTGTGTAAACAATCGGTCCTTATGCTAAAAATCGGATCTAATAGTTCGATTCTTTTGAATGTCTACTTTAAGATTAACGATTTTTCTTTTACTAGCATTTGTAACTATAGTAACCAAAGAGAAACAACTTTTTAATAAAAAATTTGGTCTTTTGCAGTGATCGTAAATCAATTAGTTGAACTCGAAGAAAATTCTATCCTCAAACTATTAGCTAAAATTGATTCAATCTGATTGAAAAAAATATATATATAAACTAACAATCTTTTGAAAAAATATTATACATTTAAACTTTTATTGCTTTACAAAATTCTTTATTTTTTTACAATACAATTTTAATACAGTAAGAAAGCTATAATCAAAATCGGAGTAATTGGAGTAAAATAGACGTTTTTAAAACCATCTGGAAAATCAGAAAAAGAAAATTTATTTAAGTACCCATATTAGAAATAAATTGCATTTTAAATAAACCAATTCCAAAACAGAGTTTCAACTTTTGTTGTTGTTGTTGTTGCTTATCCTCCATGTCTGACGGAGTCAGACTAGATCCACGAGCTCGTTGACTGTAAGGAAATCGAAGACTAAGAGAGGATTGCTAAAGAGATCCTCCCAAGAGAGACCCATGCAATCCAAAAGATGCTCAGGAGAAGCCTGATGATTTTGGCACTTGGTGCAGGTGACGAAAGTTTTCCTGCCCTCGTTGAAAGTGAGGCACTTAATATGACCGCTAGCAAGTCTTGAGAGAACAGTCCGGGTACGTCTGTCACACGGGAGGTCAAGGGACAAACCCGGTTTTGATCCCTTGTACCAATTATGGGTGGGGGTGTTTTCCACTCCTCCGAGATTTTTGATTTTTCCCGGGAGTATAACTCCAGAAAAGTAAGTGTGGAAGAGGGAGTATTTGAAATCTTGCAACCCTCCTTAGCAAGATTATCGGCCATTTCATTCCCGTGGAGATTCACATGTGAAGGTATCCATTGTAAGTGAACATCATGATTAAGTGAAATGAGTTTTAATTTAAGCAGGATAGAGTTGCTGATCTTGTCGCCTACAAGAAGCCAATTACTAAGATGGTGGAGAGAACTACGGCTGTCAGACAAGATCAATAGATCCATGACTTCATATCGTTTCAACTTTTGAAATCATTTAATAATTTTAGAAATCATTGCATTTTATTTTTAATATTTTGGTGGTAAAATCATCTGGATAAAACCAAGATGGGGAATAAATGGTTATCTTTTTGGCTTGTAGTTGGATTTCTACCTTTCACAGCGGTAACCCAGTACCACTTTCCAATGGTTTGTGTGTTCAATTACCATCTTGAGCGAGAATGTTTGTAATGGTTCGGGATCTGTTTAAAACTATAAGTCCCAATTAAATTCTTAAAAGATATAGAGCAACAAACAATTTTAATGATGCAAATATCTGAGATTCCAGTTGCTCAGGAAGTCTAGTTGTCTGATTGTTACTTTGTGATATTTTGTTGTTGTTGCATGGTCCCTTTTGGAAGCAGCGCTAGACCAGGTCTAAAACGTTGAACACCCCCAAAAATTCAGGTACCATCAAAGAACCGTTGTATAAATCATGCTTAGATAGTCCCAGGAACTCAAGGATGTGTTCTGATGTAGTTTGTTCAGTGAAACAGTTGGTACAAGTATCGAAAATTTTGGTGCCCTCAAAACATTTTAAGATCTGAGGTGACTACTTCGAAAGTGGGAGAAAATAGTTTGTTTCTGTTTTTCTCAATAGTTTAACAACCGGTAGGGTCACCCATGCCGGACTTGTCCCCATAGGGTAGGGGCCAGACTTAATGGGATACCAACATGAACTAAATCAGTCCTCTACCTCTAAGTGCTCTGTTCTCATGACTAACAGAGGCTACTACTTTTCTCCATCCATGAATAGAACAGATCTTGGACCTGGTGGTTTTTTACTTGGACTACATAAATAGACATAGACCTACAAGGGATTCTGAACTGCATTAAGCTTTCAAGATAACGATCAAAGTTAAATTCATGAATTGCTGAAATAAATACGAAAATGTTAAATATTAGGCGCCAAACGTGGCTTAGATTGATCTAGAAAATTATTAAAAAGCATAAAAAATTCGGAAGTCAATATTTATTTAGAGTTCTATAATTTCATGACTAGAAAATGCATAAACTGGATTTATATTTAACTGTATTCACATGTAGTCTATCTGATGCATCTCTATTATATATATTTTAGGTCTTAAGGATTTCGACGCTCAGAAGGATCTAGAAGTAAATGATTTTCGCAAACAAATGAAGTATTTTTGTGAATCTGTTTGCGCAGTGCTCGATCAAGAAACTTGGGAAAATCGTGTTCTGAGGCAATATCCTGTATCAGTTGAATCAAGTCCAGAACTACCACTTTACCTGCAGAAGAAAATTTTTGATGACAGTTTGGTTGTCGCCATTAGTGCAGAGCACCAGTGTTCTGAGGTAATTTAGCTTAAGGTAATTTAGTAAAATTTGACTAAATTATTGAATTGGCTAGATCAATTTTGAGAAATTTTTTTTATTCTTTTTTTGCCAGTAATATTTCATTATATAGAAGGCAATAGAAAATCCGATACTCTTATTTATCAGTACTGTATTTATGTATCGACAAATCTTGATTATTGGTGGAAATGGAAAGCGTAAAAATAATCGCCAAAATATGTATACAATAAGATTAAAATAAAAAAATTCCAAAAAATGTAACTCTTTTAAGGAAAACTCTAATAATTAAGTAAATACACACCATATTTTAATGCTGAAACATAATATCATAGGTATTTTAAAACATTTGCATTTTCCGACTTACCTTCTTGAACTTGAATTCAATTACATAGGAATTCGACTGATTACTAGTAATTTCGCTGCGATATTTATTTTCCAATTTTGACCCATAATTTTATTATGTACGATGGTCAATATTTGGATCGATGATATTGTGTTTCTAGTTAACTCGAAAATGTTCAAATGCAGCTTCCTACAATTTTTCATTATCATCCATAGTAAAAATTTTCGTGAAATTACCTTTGCCAAATGATACTCTCTCTCATCTCAGAGATTTCATAAGAATCTCTTTTGTTGATTTTTTTTAGAGACACAATTGACCACGAGTCTTGTCTCGATTAGGTCAATGCAATGAAAGTATGTTGTTACTTATGGCACTTGAACAAGCCAAGCTCGCTTTGTTGTTAGCTGTGCGAATTTACGTCAATTGGGCGAGATTTTCGTTTGACCAGAGCACTACGAAGTTGTACTTTGCTCTTAACTTCTCCAATAGATGGCACCACCATTCGATCCCTTCCCTCAATTTTGAAATTGATTTGAAGTTGGAGTAAATTTCTCCAGACCATTGTACACATGGTAACTGCTCAACGACCGACCACGGGACTTCGATTCATGCATTTGGGACATGCAGGTTGTATTTAAAAATTAACCATCGAAACTAGGAAAAGCTGAATCTTTTCTGTTATTTGAATGCTGCTGACCATAGCATAGTTGAATTTCGATGTAGAAACTCACATTGATCCTCGAAATTCCCTTTCAAAAGTTTCTAAATGTGGACAAGGATATGATATATATGGAAGAAATATTGACTATGAAATTTCTTAAGAATGTAATGAATAAGAATGAAAATTAATTTTCAGATATTGGACAAAATATGGTGAAATAATCAGCTACGATACGTGATTGAATGCCAACAAAACTGCAGTATCTATCTTGAGGAAGCCTTAGATAATAAAAATTTTCCTTAATAAAAAAACGTAGTTTCAAATATTTATTTTAGTTACAGAAAAAAATAAGCGATCATTTTAACAATAAAATGAAAGTGAAAAATGCTTTTAAGAATATATTATTTTGTATGCATTTCATGTAAAATGCATTCTAAAGTGTTACCTAATGGTTTTCCTACGAAAAAGAAAACAGTTTGATAAAAAACAAAATTATAATTCAAATGTATTGCTTGTCCTTTTCTATTTTACGAATTATCTTATTTTACCGTTTCTTTAATAGTTCGGGAAAATGATCATTTTGCATCAAAATAAAATGGACGTGACTCTACACAAATATTTTGAAATTATTTTTTACGCATACGATTCTCTTAAAAAATAATTTCATTTCCCCAACAATTTTATTTATTGAATTTAAATTATCGACGAAACAAAATTATAATACTATTAATATGTCTTTGTTAAAAAACTTACAAATAAATTTAACAAATGAAATGTTTCATCAAGTAAATAGCTTACTAAATTATATTTTATGTCTTTCACACTGTTGAAATTATAATATGATTGAAATGTTATTATTATTCTCCATTTTATCTTATTATAGAAGTCTCTACAATGCGATAAATAACCAATTACAATAAATTATTTTATCACACGAATTGACGATTAGTTTCGTATTTGGCCTTTGCTTTTTTGTCTGACCAATGAATATTGTTTTCCTCCTTTCAAAAATTCACTATTGAAACCATAAGGCAATCCTTTTCGAAAACAATCGATAAGATTTATGCTAACACTAATTATCTTTATATATCTGCTGTTCATATAAAAATAACAAAGCTCAATTCTATCATTTTAATTGCTCAGTGATCTCAAAGTGAGCTGTAAAATTTGAAAAGAACACTTTTTGTTACTATTCATTATGATCATTGTACGATATTACATTTTTGGTAATTGTTTATCTTTTTTATTTGAGATAGTAAACACTAAGCGTTAATTTCTGTCATCAAATTTACTCGTAAACATCAAACATTACACATATTAGCGTTATTTGTACGAAAAAATATTTTATAAAATGATTCTAAGTTCAATTGGCGAAATATTTTCTTTCTTCAAGTCAAATCATATTTTGAAATTGCTGCTATCATTCTGCGTGTAATTTTCCTTAAACTTGCAATATTATGGAAATGAATATTATGAAATATTATGGAAAAGAACCTTAATGCGTTGTGATAGCCCGTTACGCATTTTATAATATTCAAAATAATTTCTAACTTTTAAGGGAATTTTCCCTGTTTAGAACATTTTTTATCTCTTAACGTGTTGCAACGTACAAAACCTTGTTCCAATTATTAAAAGCCTTTTATTCTTAATTAATGGTATATTCCAGTGTATGATCTGTTCTAGTTTGTGATGAACTGTTGCAGTTTATGTTGAACCGTTCTCATTTATATTGTGACCTCTTCTGACTAATAGTGAACAGCTAACAGCTCATATTTTATTAATATATTTTATTTTATCAAGAAATATTTATGTCAGATATATTAATAAAATGTAAGAACTGTTATCTTATACAAATTAAATAATGTATACTGTATTTTAAAATTTTTTTTATCTCACGTTGAAATGTTTTCTCCAATTTATTGTGCTTTGACTATTTTTGGATTTCATTTATCGAAGAAAAAGAAAAACTATGTTTTTTTCCACAAATTCTTAACTTTATTGAAAATTATATGGACGATTGTTTTCGTATATTTCTTAATCATTACAATTCACGGTGCTTTCTATATTTCAAACGTGTTCTTGGTTCATATTGCTGATGTATATTTTACCGTAAACATATGGTTCTTTTTCTCACTCAGATTTAAAGAAATAGAAGATCATTTGAAGCAATTAAAATCGCATTTATTACGACGTGAAGAGTTGCTAAAATTTAAACGTATGATTCTAGTATTTTGTATACTTTGCTTTATAATTGCTGTTTTGCATTCTATACGAGCTGTCTTGACTGTGAAAGTTATAGATTACTATATTAAACCGTACAATTTAAAATATAAAGAAATATATTTTTTGCCATTTATTAATTTTATTGTATTGCTATTGATTTTCACCACTACGTTTATATTTTATGCTTTCCCACCTTTGATAGCTGCTATTTGTTGCTCAACCTTTGTATTGACTCATCAAATTTTGGTTAAATACAAACATCAATTCAAAAAGAGTTTGAAGAATGAAGTTGTTCTGAAGTGCCTAGAGGGAGTTATATTCAAAGTTTATGACGTGGTATCTTTAATAAAAGATATGAACAAAGTTTTGTCACCTATATTGATGCTTCTTATAAGTTTTTGGACCACTGGATTATTTTATAACTTGGCAAAACTACTCGGAAATCCTTTTTTTATGGATCCTATGTCTGCAGTCTCCTCTGTTTGGAATGTGATTTGGTATTCAACTCAGTTTATCATCCTTGTAACTTTTGCGTCACGACTACCCAAAACAGTGTCTGAAATTAGAAATATTCTGGTAACTTCGTTAGTTACATCAAAGGATTTATTTTACTACGAGATTAAAGCTGCCAAAATCATTGCTTGTGTATCATTTCTGGATAACTTGAAAGAAAGTGTCACCATCACTGTTTTGGGTCTTTTCGAATTAAAGAAGAATATTATTCTTGTTATGATTGGTGTTGTACTAACGTACGAAGTTATGCTACTACAGTTTATTGAAAAAGGAAATTAATGCTGAACACGCTGTGTATTTCAAGCGAAGTTATGAATTGCATTAATTCTATTGAACATTCTGATGTTTCCTATTTCTTCTTCTTAGAGTTGAGTTTGTATGTCATTGGGCACCTCTGCTTTTATCAACATTTTGTACTGTTAACTCCAAACCCAATGTTTCCTAGTTCCAGTTGCTCGGGTCACCCACTTTATTAATAAAGTCCGATAACCCTTTAATGGAGTCTAGTTGTAATTGTCTAGTATGGATGATGCCTAAAGAAGTTAACCTAGGGAGGGCAAGGGCCTCGCATTCGTAAATAATATGCTTGGCCGTTTCCTCTTGCGTGACATTTCCTGCAGATAGGGTCTTGCTGAAACAGTCCCATTTTATGGAGGTGTTTTCTGAAATAACAGTGCCCAGTTATGATGCCTACGATTAAACGTATCTTCTGCCTAGAGCATCTTAGAATTTCGGTGGCAATCCTCGCTGATGATCCACAAATGATTCTGGTCAGAGTCAGTCATGCTAGCGATAGCTTCCTGACTTTCACCAGAAGAATATGGTTTGGACGTCACTTCTACCTCCTGTAAAGGATTCATTGCTGCTCTTTCACTAGATTGCCTCTGAGTTCCCTTGTCTTTTTCAGCAAGGTCTACTTCAGAGGTTTCACCTGCAAATGCAGAAAGGTTTGTTATTTCTTGTGTCTTTTCAGCCACAAAATAAAATTATAACAGTCCACCCAGCATTCCCTGAGTTACTGTACAAGGCAAAAAAGCTCTAGAAGTTCGCCAGGCAACTAGAGGCTCCGTTATGATACTATAACCGCGGTGCCAAATAGCCCTAGGCACCAGGGTCGCATAACACCAGGGATTACGGGAGCTGGTTCGCGGCGTCTGATTCTATATTCAAGGCTATCCTGTCATTCCTATAGGACGTTCGGCGATCCACCACCTGCCGACTCGCCTTGGTAGCTGCTCGGGCCCCAGGATGTTTCCTATTTACTATGTTTACTGCTTTGCAAAGACCTTTTATTTTAAAATCAGTTGAGTGTCTTGTAACATATTTTTAATAACTGTGATGATCTTGTAAAATATACCACTTTATTAAATTAGTGTTACCAATATATACAAGAAATCACACAATAAATTGAAAAATATAAGTAAAGATATTTATACATTAACGTATTTAATACTCAACATAGCCAGCTTTATAATGTCACTAATTTCAACTATTTTGTTATGAACTTTGTAGCAGTGCAAACATTTTTGAATCTTATATTAGACTATTAAATTTTCTTGACTGATACTTGTAATTTTATATTTGTTGGAATTTCCTTTATGTGCTTAACATACACCATGTATTTTTAGTTTTAATTTAATATATGACTCAAGTAGTAATTTAATTTTGAAAGATTTCAAAGAATTATTTATTGAGTATTTTTAAAATAACATACCGTAATGCCCTTATAATAACATATATCTATGATTCTGGTTATTAGCATTTAAGAAATCCATCATTAATTAGTAATGCAGCATAATGTAATTATTTCTTGTCAACGATGCTTTCATGATCAAAGTCAAACAATAATTTTAAAAAAAACATCCTTTTGCACTGTACATATGCAAAGATTTGCATAGGGGGCCTTTTGTGAGTATTTGGCACAAAATTAGTTGCCAGACAAAAAGTAAGTATTTTGAGAAAATTTTGAGATTACGATGAACATAGACATAAAAATTTTGTCCTTACAAGGAATAAAGCTTCAATGAAATTTGATTTGTCATTGTGACTTGTCATGTAGCAGATTTATTTATTTCCTATTTAAATGTTCATTAAAATAAAAAAACTGAATTTAAATTTGCAATAGTTACTTTTAGTAAATTCAAATACAAAAACTAAAATTTCTGCTATTTCAAGATGCACAAAATAGCAGCAATATTTATTTGCAACACAAACTATTTAGTTCAAATACTCTAGAAGTTTTTAACATAGTTCATTAAGAGGGAAACAAATATTTTTACTTAAGTGTTCGCTGTGCCAGATCCCAGAATTTATTACGAAGAATTGCCATCACTTCAATCATTTGTCTTGATTGCTACATAATTACTTTTAGACTCAAAAAGAGACAATATTTAGTTTGCTTTGTATTTGTCACTAAAATCCAGAGAGTTTGTCTTTTTGTATATGCCAAGTTGAAATATTATGAAGGAGAGGAAACAAATTGGCACAGAATATATTTTATTAATTGTGGGAAGAGAAAATGAGATTGAAAAAAAAGGAATTTTTTCTTTCTTAAATACAAAACTTCTGAGATAAAAACAAATGTGACGACAAAATTTCAAATTATTTTACTATAAACACAGTTAATTTGTATACAAACACTATTGTTAATAATATATTTTGTAATTGTGTGAAATTTCATTTCTAAATAAATTTTTGTGAAGTTAATTTGGCAGAATGTGACAGCTAAATTAAAATAAGACTTTTCATTATTTATATAATTCATTGCTTGTGTTTAAAATTTTTAAAGACAGAAAAGTTCACAATAGTTGTCTCAAAAACAATTTCAAGTGTATTAAACGGTCACCAAATGAATTTGATTTAATAATACGTAAGTGAATTTGATTCAATAATTTCTTTAATGAAATGAAAATTTTATGTACATCGAACATTCATTTTTATTTGAAATTGGATGATATATGTATGAAATTTTCCTAAAAAATCGATAATAAATACAATTAAACTTCAAAAAGCAGAAAATTATGAAGGTGAAGAAATTCGAAAAAGCTTCCTTTCAAGTTATCTTATTATTTAAATATCATTGCAACATTTGAAATTTTATATCTAGTTTGTAGACAATAATTCAAACATGGTATTAAATTTTATTAGTATTTCTGAGTAATATACAGAATTAAAATTATTAATCAAATAAAACTTTAAAAGTATCTCCAAATATCATTTAATCGTATTTTTTGTTTTATTGCATCATTAAAATATCTTACATATATAATATCTCTATTTACTTAAAAAGTAATATCTTAATATTTTTAAAATTTAAACTTGAAATATCATTATGCTTAAATAACTCAATGAACATAATAAAAAATAAAAATTCATGCCCACAAATATAGTTTGATTCATTTTTATAAATGCGTTTACAAGTAAGGGAAGTAATAAATTTAATTCTGCAACAATATTCGCGAGTAAATTTTAATTGCAAAAATTTTAATCTATAACGGACTCATTCCAAGTAATTTTCGAACTGCAATTCCTTTTGGAATTTTTTACTGTTCATTAAACATGGATTGAAGAGAGACTACAAAATCATCTTTAAAATATAATTTTTAAATATCAAAAAAATTAAAATATGCCAGTCATATCAAAGAATTTAAAGATAAGAAAAATGTGATTATTTTACATATGGAGACTTTCAAATATTGATTTTGCCCCCGATTATCAGCGCAAATATTTGAAGAACAATTGCCCTCAATAAGCATTTCTAATTTTTTATTTTTTTAAAAAAAAGGTCATTAAGGCTAAATTGAGAGTAATCTTAGAATACTCGACAAACCAGATTAAAGTGTCCTCTAGTGTCGTTTCGAGTCTTCCAAAATGATTCCTCGCGGGCTATGAATCGCTTGCATGAAGCGATTTTAATTTTTATGACTGACGGAAAAGATTTTCGTAAGAACGTGCTTCTTAATTTGTTTTGGGTAAGAGCTTATTTTTAAGTGTTTCTCTTTTCACGTGGAATTTAATTAATCTTAATAACGATCGAGGCTTTCGAATATTTACTTGAGTGAGTAGACATTTTTTTCTTCTCGAGAGCCCAGAGAAATATCCCTTAAATGCATTTTATGTCATTTTTTTTATGCGGTGAACTTTCCTTTAAAAATGAACGAAATTAATTTCTACTTGAAAGGAAATAATTTGAAGAGCTCTGGAAAACTGTTTCGTCAAAAAGGAATAGAAAAGAAATAAGAGCGCTGTTAATAATTTCAATGTATTAAAAATGTTCCATATTACATTATATATATATATATATATATATATATATATATATATATATATATATATATATATATATATATATATAAAAAATACGTTGATTTATACGTAATTTTTATTAAACTAATATGTATTGATATAAAATGCAACCATAATAAAATGTACATGGTCTGTTGCTACATTTTTAGCTCTATAATAAATTAAAATAATTGAATGGATCTACTATTATTTTCATTTCAACACAGCTCATGAATTCAATTTCCCCCTCAGTATTGTATGTTTGCAATCCTTCGGAATCCATTTTAAAGTGTAGGTAACTAGACTAAATTAAACTCCATGGCACGACATTCCATGGGGGCCAAGGCCTGCAGTGCCCATAATTGTTTTCATGACCGAGGGCCGCCGAGCTGGCAGCCGAATGGTTAGCGCTCTTGCCTTCGGTTCAACAGTTCGTGGGTTCGAATCCCACCTTGGGCATGGATGTTTGTAGTGGTTCGGAATACAATTTAAAACCGTAAAGCCCGGTCTAATTAGCCTTCGTGTGCAAAAATTGACCGTTGAACGACAAAGAAACCAAACCATGACCGAGGGCCCTGGGGTGCGAAGCTTATGTCCCAGTTAGGTGGTCAGCCTAACGTAAGACCCCCAGTGTTTCGTTCCCAAGCATGCTTGGTACTCAGTTTATCGACCCACTGAAGGGATGAAAGTCTGAGTCGACCTTGCCCATCCCGAGGATCCAACCTCGGACCTGTGTACCTACACTTAAGCCACCGGGCTTAAGTGTAGGTATCGATGGAATTAATATTCTTGTGCCGAATGTTATCAGAGACCAATAAAAAAAAAACAATCCCACTTGTGTAGGTATCCTTGTAGAAGTTCGGAAACTACTTTACAGCATTGTTTTCTGTTGAAATATAGCGCTGTTATGTAAAAAACTGACTTTTGAACGCTAATCCAAACTTCAATTGAAATTCAATTTGTGTGGCAAAAAAATTGCAATTAAGTAAAAACATTCAATGTTTTTTTTTTTTTTATAATGAAAATGTTTTATCATTTATGTATGGATATAAAAATATTTTTTGTCGTTACATAAGATGTTTATAGAAATTTATATATAATAAAAATTACCTATTTCACAATTTAAATAATCTTTTTTCGCTTTATATTAGATTACCAACATTGTGTTCTTTCTTCATAATTTTTACATATACCTTTGGCATCACATAATGGACAGTCTAACAGCCAAATATTCGTAGAACTCTAGTAACATCCGCCAAATAATGATTTCCCGGAAGATATTCATCGGTTGCGTCGCAAGCAAAGTGAACTCAAACTACCAAACGCACGTCTCAATAGCTATGCAATAATATATATATATATAATATATATATATATATATATATATATATATATATATATATATATTGCTATATTTTGTAAATTGCAACGCACATAACATTTATGTGTTCATTCAATTAAACATTCTTACGAAAAACTGAACGCCAATTAAGTTTCTTATTTTATCAACATGTCCGGAGTTCGAAATGAGCCTCCTCAAGTGCAGATGCTCCTTTGACAATTTAATTCGCTCTTGATTTACGTTTCCCAGAAGAATCTTCTTTTGAAACTCAAGTGGTTTGAGATTTTGTAAATCATGGAGATCATGCGTGGAATTCCACCCCGGCGAGAGGCAAGTTATAAATCACACACACAAAAAAAAGAGAGCTGGTGGGTGCTGTAAATTGCTTGGCAACATAGCAGCAATATTTTCTGAGCCATGTAGAATTCTTGTCACTCTTATCTTGAGTAGGATACTAAGCTGGTGGACTTCATAAAATACCGAAGAAAGAGTCAGAAGTTATATATATGTGGGGGACGGCGTCTAGGGGTAATGATGTATTTAAAAAGAGATGATGGGCCATAATTGAAACAAAATTAATTTATTAAAGAAAGTATTAAAATATTATTAAGAACTATTAGGTTATATCTAACTTACTATTTACAATATTTACATGTTTAAAAGAAATAAGTAGACAGCAGCATCATGGCTGACTTACTAACTGCGTAGTAGTTTCTTTGTCTCCATTTCGGGAGAAAACAAATTCGCGGCCTATCCTCTCGGAGTTCAATTAGCAGAGTGCCTTACTTTCACAGATGTTTCTCTTACATCTACAATCAACACGAGTCTGCTCGATGCTGCCATCTATTGACATATGTTATTACGAAAATATAATCCTACAGACTCGGCCATCCTGCAAATCACTGGCCTCAGTGATTATCATAATTTCAAACAATTACAAAATGAGACAATGATAAAAATGAAATATTTTCACAAGTATAATAATTAAAATATAAGCAAGTTAAAGTCTCTATTGCTATAAGCAAAAATGTTCATTATATTAATCTAAATTGAAAATATCATCTGCAAATGGCTAATATTTTATATTTACCAAAAGGAAAAAAATACAAAAGTAACATTAAAATAAGACTCACATTATACAATAAAATTCTATAAATGATAACTGCTTATTTTTCACCCTGGCGAATAAAATTTCATTAAATCCGCGGATGAGGTTGTTCGGTTAGGACCTTCATGAGAACCTATTTTTTCTAACTCATACCTATCCTTAGCATTTGCTTTGACTACTCGGTATGGTCCTAAAAACTTAGGTCTTAGTTTTAAACCTGTCCCGAATTGTGTCCTTTGAATAACCACCAAGTCTCCTTTCTGGTACACTGGGGCTTTCTTGCGTTTCTTATCGTACGTCTTCTTGTTCTCTGCCTGGATCTTTTGGATGTTTCTTTTCGCATCTTGCCGTAATAGATTTCTCTGTTCTTGCAATTCTTCCATTACTTCTTCCATTAGTAAGTTTCGTATGTGAATGTCTTCTTTATTTCTCATTGTTATACCAACTAATAATTCAAATGGAGACCATTTTGTACTTCGGCTGGTGGTGCTGTTAAGGATTCGCTGCAATTTATCCACGAACTTGTACCATTTAGTGGGATCTTCAATTGATAGTTTAGTCAAAACGGGTATAAGAGTACGATGAACTCTCTCAACTTGACCGTTTCCACGAGGTACTCCGGTGGCAATTTGGAGATGTTGTATATCCTCTTCTGTGCAATAATCACTAAATGCTTTGGAGGTGAATGCTGAACCTCTGTCCGTTATTATCCTTCTAGGATTACCGAATGTCTTTTGTTGTAGTTTTAATTTTTCAAGAGCATCTTCTGCTGAAGTTGATTTGACAGGGTAAAGCCAAGTGAATTTGGTAAACGCATCTACGATGGTGAGAATATGCTGATAGCTTTTGTTGGTTGATGGCAAAGGACCAATAAAATCAACGTGATAAGTACTTAAAGGTACATCTTCTTTTGGAATAGGATTTAGAAATCCTTCTTTTTTTACCACTCTTTTTGTTTGACAATATACAAGGTACACAATTTAAAATTACGTTTTGTATTCGTTTATCCATATTAGGTATGAAAAATTCTCGTTTGATTATTTCCTTCGTCTTCGCAGTTGAAAAATGTCCCTCTTCATGAGCCGCTTTGATGACCTCTGTCTGCATGGCCTCTGGTACAACGATTAGTTCTCGACCATTTACATATTTGTACAGAATGTCGTTTTTAAGGAAAAAATCTGAAGTGTCGTTGCAATCGATTAAGGACTTCCAACTTTGGATGTTTTCGTCATTCTGCTGGGCTAATTTCAGTTTTGCAGTAATAGTGTCATTCGTAATAATGGAAACTGGATATCTGCTCAAAGCATCTACATGTTGCATTCTTTCACCCGGTCTATGTATAATTTCGTAGTCAAATTCTTCTAATAGTAGGGCCCATCTTGCTACTCGAGTTATTAAATCTTTCTTATCCATTGTTTTTTGAAATGCTGAACAGTCCGTTACAATTTTGAAATGATTACCTAACAAATAAGTTCTAAATTTCTTTAAAGCGTTAACTATAGCAAGGACTTCTAGTTCGTAACTACTATATTTCTCTTCCGCTGGAGTTGTTTTTTTTGACATATACTGAATAGGATGTAATTTTCCGTCATCACTTTTCTGTAATAAAACGGCGCCATATCCGTGCTGGCTTGCATCCGTATGTAATTCTGTTGGTTTTCCTTGTGCGAAAATTTTTAGAACTGGACTTTCGGTTAATAAACTTTTCAAATGATCAAATGCTTTAATTTGAGGTTGTTCAAATACAAAAGAATTTTCTTTTTTCATCAGGTCGCTTAAAGGTTTGGCTATTTTGGAATATGATGGAATAAATTTACGGAAATAACCGGTCAATCCCAAGAAACTTTGAACTTGTTTTACTGTTGTTGGTACTGGAAACTTCTTGACAGCTAGAGTTTTTGCAACTGAAGGGCGAATAGTTCCATTTTCGATAATGTGACCTAAAAATTCTACTTTTCGTTTTAAAAATTGGCATTTCTTGAATTTTATTTCTAAACCATATTTCGATGCAGTTTCAAATACCTTTTTAAGTTTTTCTAGACCTTCCTTTTCATCTTTCGATGGGATTATCAAATCGTCCATGTAAATTATAACGATGCCTTTCCTCATGAGTTCTCGAAATATGCTGTACACATATCTTTGAAATACGCTCGGACTGGTACTGAGACCGAATGGTACTTTATTGAATTCAAATTGTCCATCTGGAACAACAAAAGAAGTGAATTTTCGACAATCTTCATCTACATCAACGTGAAAAAATCCATTTTTCAAATCTAATGTAGTATATACATTTGCTTCCTGGAGTTTATCTAAAACGTCTTCTATTAACGGCAATGGAAACCTATCTTTAACCAATTTTCGATTTAGTTTTCTATAATCGACGCATAATCTATTAGTACCATCTTTCTTTTTAACTAACACAATTGGACTTGCATATTCCGATGAGCTTGTTCTTATTATTCCTTGTTCTAACCATTCGTCGATTTGCTGATTTACTGCTTTATTTTCTGGAAACGATAAACGGCGAGCATGTTGATAAACTGGTATGTCATCTTTTAAGATAATTCTCATAGAGACGTCTGTTTTTTCGGTCTTCTTTGGTTCATAGTTCGAAATTAATTTCAACAATTCTTGCTTTATTCGTCGGTCTTTAATATTTTCCAAATCGATTTCATCGTCTGTTTTTACTTCGCTTACCGGTGAATTTATTAACCAAGTATTTTCACGTTTATGAACTTTAGTACCTTCTTTGGTAAATTCAAGTGAAGCGTGTTCTAGAATATCTGCACCTATGATAGCTTGAAAATTTAGACGAGATTTCGGTACTACGTGCCACATAAGAGTGTATTTTTCTTCGTCTATCTCCACTTCCTGTTGGAATGAACCTTTGGTTTCTACCTGACCTCCTAAACCTGACAGCATTATTGTTTTATGTGTAAGCTCTGAGGGTTTGACAATTCCTCTACTCAAATCTTCGCGTATGAGTGAGACCGAACTTCCAGTATCGATGAGAGCTTGAAAACTTTTTTCTTTCATAATTATGCATTTTGTCTTCATTCCTCCTTTAAGGGTAAATAAGCAGTTCTGCACAGGCGGAGTAGTAGGCTTATTTTTGCCGCGTTTGGGACAATTTATGGCATAATGTCCTGGTGCTTTGCAATGGCTGCAGTAAATAACTTTCGTTTTTTCGGCGTATCTATTACGATGATCTAAATTAAACGATCTTTTCTCGAATCTGTCATTTCGTGAATATTCTGCCTTTGGCGAATTGTATTCAAAATTTCTCGTTCCTTTAATATCATATCTACTCTTAAATGGTGAATAGCTTGATTTCGGTTTCAGAGTTCTTCGAACATCTTCATATTCTTCGAATCTCTTCGCCAGTTCCGTCGGTGTGTTTATCTTGGACCATTCATCTATGAGGTGTTCTTGAATTTCAGGAGGTGCTTTTCGTTTCATCTGATCTGCTATGATCAGATCGCGTAACTCATCATAAGTCGATATTTTTAACCCTAGTGTCCACCCGTCAAAGTAAGTTTGCAGTTCATGGTGAAAATCTTCCCATGTTCTTTCGGCGTTCTTCTGATGAGACATAAATAACTGGCGTAGCTTTTCCGGAGATAATTTAAATCTTTTTAACAGTAAGTCTTTGACGTGGTCATAATCGTTGGCTTGGTCCGCCGGCTCCCTTGCAATCATATGGGCTACCTCAATGGGTATTAGACCTAGAAGCTTCTGCACCCAATTTTGTTTCGGTAAAAACGTTAGTTCTGCATGTCGCTCAAAAAGGGTTAAGTTGAGACTAATGTCGTCTTTCATATTGAATTTGTGAAAATTCTCGTACACGGGCTTATTTGACGATGAAATATTTATCGCTGGATTTTCCGGAATTATATTTTGTTGGACTTGAATTCGTAATTTCTCGAGTTCGTGCGCTTCTCGACGCTTTTGGTCTTCACGCTCTTCTTGGCGAATTTTGTTTGCTCTTTCTTCGGTTTCACGAAGCATTTTTTCTTCTTTTTCTGCAATCTCACGACGTGTCCGTTCTTCTTTCTCTGCGGTTTCACGACGTGTTCGTTCTTCGGTGATGCTAATTAACAACATTTTCGTATCTTCTTCTACGTAACCAGGGTCAGTTATGATAAGTTCTTTAAGTTTTGGCTTTGTCGTGGGTGTATCTACAGTTAGACCTAACTCACCTGCTAATTCTATTAAATCTTCTTTTTGTACTGTAGTAAATACGCCATTTTAGTGGTCATTCAGAGAATCAATTAATTTGTTTTTTTAACAAAATAAAACCTTTTACTTATTTAGAAAGTGCTTAGATCAATTTTAGTTTGAAACCTTTCAAAATAATTCAAATATAAAAAATAAAATGCAATATAGTATAGAATTTCTTAATATAAAATAATCAATTACCTGAAAATTCTGGCACTGAAAATATATAAATGCACTGAGAATGAAAATATAAAAACAAACTATCTTGGATTTTGTTTAAAAATGAAAAATAATTTAACACAGTATACAATATATATAAAATAATAATATGCTATTAATATTTATGCATGCACCAAAATTTCATTGCATTTCTTTCTTATTTTTATATGAAGGCTTTAAAATATAAGTGAAAATAAAACTGAAAGATATAAGCATAAAATATGTTTCACCACAAATAAATAAAATAAAATAATCTCTCTTGAATACCAAAAAAATAAAATTAATGCAGTAAGAGAATCGGTTGTTTTGAAAAATGGAATCATTAACAGACAGAAATATTATCAAGAAACTTAAATCACTTGAACGAAACGTTGCATCTGGACGATTGCCAAATCATTAGTCACTCAAATTTGAAAATAAACTCTTGCACTGGTATTGCTATAAAAAATAGATCGTAGTTCTGAGTATAGATCGTAGTTCTGAGTCAGCAAAAATGCAATAAATTGAAAGAGGATTATAAATGTATGGGTAAAACTGTTAGATACGTTTGAATTATTAAATATTGGAGCTGATTCTTGATTTTATCACACACATTGAACTGAACGCGCACAAACACAAATTTCACTTGAAGCACACTTTTTTGATGATGTTCTCGATGATGTATTTCGACGGTATTTTCGGAGAATTTTTTTTTTCGGCACTCACCACTCGCTAACGTAGGTGTGGTTTTTCTTTCGTAGCTCGATTCGTAGATTTTTATCGCTGGTTTTTCACTAGGTCGAAACTTTGCTGGGATGATTTGCTTTTGACGCGATTCGTTGGGTTTCGCTGGAGACACTCTTTCTATTCGATGAAATTCGCTGGAAATTCGCAGGAGAACCGGTGTTGAGGAATTGGGAGCGCTTCGCGATCAGTTGTCGCGCGGTTGACTCTCAATTTGCAGGATTGTTGCTCGATGAGTTGTGTCGCCGGATTGTCGCTGGATCTCAGAGATTGTGGTTTCGCTGGATCGTCGCTGGGTCTCAGAGATTGCGGTTTCGATGTTTCGCTGGATTCGATGTGGCTCTGCTTCGGAGATTCTCGTAGTTAAATTCGCTGGTTCCGGAGCTGTTTGTCGATTTTGCTCTGCCCAGTAGCTTTGTCCAGTGGCTCTGCCCAGTAGCTTTGTCCAGTGGCTCTGCCCAGTAGCTTTGTCCAGTGGCTCTGCCCAGTAGCTTTGTCCAGTGGCTCTGCCCAATAGCTTTGTCCAGTGGCTCTGCCCAGTACTGGGTATTCGATGAAGATAATTCGATGAAAACTCCGAGAGGTTAAAATTTTAAAATTATAATTCAAAATTAAATTTTATCTGAAATTCAGATCTCGGCCTGAACCCCCAAAATTTGTGGGGGACGGCGTCTAGGGGTAATGATGTATTTAAAAAGAGATGATGGGCCATAATTGAAACAAAATTAATTTATTAAAGAAAGTATTAAAATATTATTAAGAACTATTAGGTTATATCTAACTTACTATTTACAATATTTACATGTTTAAAAGAAATAAGTAGACAGCAGCATCATGGCTGACTTACTAACTGCGTAGTAGTTTCTTTGTCTCCATTTCGGGAGAAAACAAATTCGCGGCCTATCCTCTCGGAGTTCAATTAGCAGAGTGCCTTACTTTCACAGATGTTTCTCTTACATCTACAATCAACACGAGTCTGCTCGATGCTGCCATCTATTGACATATGTTATTACGAAAATATAATCCTACATATATTTGTATAATTGAAAGTAAAAGGGATTGCATAACCTTACAATTCTCCATTGTATACTCTAAATTAACCTTAGAATTTCTTTCATGTCAATATAAAAATGCAGGAAAGTTATCAAAAAAAAAATCTTTGGAATCGTATTATTTAATTTAAATTTTAAATTTGAGCGATATAAAATCTTGGTACAGATGCCGTATAATACAAGATTCCAAATTCTGAATGTTTTGGGGCATGAAGAAATATTACCAAGATGAGAGACATATTGCGACGTACGCGATGACGTAAATATTAGGGTTGCCAAAATAGAATTTTCTGCATAACTATGCAGAAAATTCTTAAGTTTCTATATCACTGACGCAATAAAATCCAGGTTGCTAGACACATAAAAAATCGCCAAATTTAAAATTTAGCATGCTGAATTATACGGCATATTTGGCCCAGTATTTCAAGATATACACCACACTTTTTAAAAACATTAATCTTTTTTCAAATTTATTAAATCAAAAATAGAGCAATAACGTTGCTGAGTATTGAAATTATCAATTTAATTATTCAAAAATTTATCAGCAAGAATTAAAATTTAGTGAGATGTATGCAATTATCATTGATCTCATAATTTCGTTATTATAACCCAGAGATAAAAAACATATCTATTGCAATTTTCTTTTTGAAAATATCATTTGGTGTTTGAGTTTTGTTGATTTTATTTTGTATGAATAAAAATTAAATCACATGTATTTGATACATTTAAAATTGGGTATTCAGTTGACCATAAGGTTTTAAGTTTTTAACCAATACGATTGCTAAATTTTTTAATCCAATAGTCCAATGTTCGAATCCCAGTACGAGCATTTATTGTGGTCACCTAGCCCGTGTTGTAAATTAGCATGCTTTGGAATGGAAAGTCTCGATTTTGATCATCTGAATGGTTAACGCTGTAGCTTTCAGATCTGCACAGAAAATAAATTAAAAATACATGGACAAATTTTTTGTGGATGTGTTTCATACTTAAATTTAGTAACAATTATTACATAGCATACTTTTTGTCAAAATATTAAAATATTATATATATATAATTGAATAAAAACACACAATTGTTTAGAACGGAGCAAAAATAAGCTCACTTAAATAATGGGACACTTACTTTTCCATCAAATATTTATCCAAAAATTTTACTTTTTAAAAGGTTTTAATATTTTGTTGGATTTATTTTTACTTTTAAAACATTATTTAATCTTGGGATAGATTTGACTAAATTTTTTTTTCTTTTTTTTGTGATTTCTGGAGTGATTTTACACTCTCTTACCATTCTCCATTACCATTCTCTTGAAGCACCGATTTTAATTGTTTTGAAGAAATGGTGTGTTTGCGAATTCTTGATTCCAATTCTTGCCAAATATTCTCTATGGTATTTAAGTCTGGAAATCGTGGTGGTTTTTTTATCATTTCAGGTCAGTTATACAGCAGCCAGATTCTAAAGTTCAAAGCAGTGTGCTTGGGGTCATTGTCCTGCTAGAATTTAAAATCGTTATGAAAGTTCAATTTTCGTGCTGAAGATTTCAAATTTTGCTTTAAAATGTCAATATAATTGTACTGATCCATTTTACTGTCAATGAAAACAAGCTTACCAACTCCAGCGGACGACAAATACCCCCATACCATAACTCCTCCTCCACCATGTTTTACTGTTGTCACTAAGTTCTGTTTACGAAATTCACCCCTCGGTTTTCTCCACACCAAGATTCTACCGTCAGAGCCAAATATATTAAATTTACTCTCATCAGCAAAGATAATTTTATTCCAATAATTAGAATTTTTTTTATGTTGGATTTTGCGAAAGCCAGTCTCTGAGTTTTCTATTCTTTTCACTTACGAAGAATTTTTCATGGCTACTCTACCGTGATATCCAGCAGATCGAATTACTCTTCTAATAGTCTCAGGATTAAAAATAATTACTCCATATAATGCGGTAAATCAGCAGCAACTTTAGGAGCATTCATTCTTGGAATTTTTTAGTAATTCAAACGACAATTCGCTTTATTCCATTGGATAGCTTTAAAGGTCGGCCATGTCTTCTTTTATTCTGAATCATATGATTTTTTTATGTCGTTTAATGTTATTTAAAACTGTTGAATGACTCGAGTTAACTGTTTCAGCAATTTCTTTAATAGGTTTTCCTCTTTTAATATGCAAATTAATAACTAATTTTTGAATTTCAGGCGAAGTTTCTTATCGTTTAGCATTCATGGCTGCACACAGCTAAAAAACACAAAACTTCCAAAACAATCTGGAGAGAAATACTGCAGATGATTTTATAAATTATTGCCAAATGCTTTTGAGTAAGAATAAAACACCCAAAAAAAATTTATTGCTTATTTAAGAGAATTTTTGTTGCATATATAATGGTGCCCCATCACTTATGTGAGCTATTTTTTGCACCGTTCTAAACGATTATATTTTTATTAAATTAATATTTTAATATTTTGAAAAAATGTATTATGTAATAATTGTCACTAAATTTAAGTATGAAACACACCCACAAAAAATTTGTACATGTGTTTTTAATTTATTTTATTACAGTTTCCTTTTGTAAAGCACAAGTGTCCCATCCCTTTTGTGAGACACTGTATTTTATCGTCTACTATGCAGAAATATTATGAAAGAAAATCCTATTTTGCGAGGTCTTAATGAAACAGCTTTCCATAGCTATGTTTATTGAAAATCTAAATAACAAAACAGAACAAAAATCTACTTATAAACAAATAGAACAAAGAAAAATGCAGACGATAAGTTGAATAGTTCTGTGATGGATATTCAAACTTTGAAATTAAGAAACAATTTATACTGAAGCGACATCTAGTATTTGTTAAGTAATAAAATTGTAAAATGCTAAGCTTATAAATTATCTTTCCCACATATTAAATATTAGATCCCGGTTTAACTATCCCGCCCACGCAGAATATGACCAGAAAGCAACCAATAAACCAAACCAAACTCGGGATTAATCTCCACTACTGTAGAAGAATAGAAGAAATGTGTTAAAATATAAACCGCACATGCGTGGGAGTTTTCGGAATTTTCGCTCTTGAAGCATGTAAAAACGGTTTTTAATTAATAAGGAATTCTCTCTTTAAGCAATACTTGTTCAAATGTCTTTTGAATATTCAGTTGTTTCTTAAATGCATTCAGTTATTAGGCTATAAACTACAAAGTCAACAAATATTTAGTATAAAAAAAGCAACACCATGCAAGTTAAAATCTTCTAAAACAGTTTAAGGAATAATTTTCTTCTAAAAGACCGGTTTTCTTAATTTTGATTTGAAAATATATAATTTTCACTATAATTGATAATTTTCAAGTAATATTGAAAAATATCCAACAAATTGCTTATTTTATAGAAATCAATGGAAAAGTTCATCATTTTTGATAATAAAGAAAACAAATTTTCCTCAATTTCTTTCTGCCCTATATTTTCAACATTATCAATGCATTTAAAAGAACTTAATCAATTGCTAAATATTTCTCATCTATTTAAACTTAATTGAATTAGATGAGGAATCAAAACTGAATGTTTTTTTTTTCAATATATCTTGATTTACTTCGAAAAAATTTTATACGAGAAAAAAATTAATTGCAATTTCATCGTATTTGATTTTTTGAAAAACAACAACAACAACAACTTTTATTTGCAATTAATCATTGGCACAGATGTCGTATAATCCAAGATTCTAAATTGTGAATTTTTTGGCGATGAAGAAATATTACCAGGATGATGTATTGTGACGTGCGCGATGACCTAAATACTAGGGTTGCCAAAATAGAGCTTTCTGCATAATTTTTATTGGTCTCCATATCTATGACGTAATGAAAACCAGGTTGCTAGATACATAAGAAAATCCGCCAAAAAACCACCAAACTCAGAACTTGGCATCCTGGATTATACGACATCTGTGACTTAATCATTTATGAAAGTCATAATGCTTTATTTTTCAAAGAAGGAAAGACTGTTTAAAAATTATTAAAAGTTCTTTCACTAAACATAAGATTCCTTCACATGAAATGTCTTGCATCCTACGAATTGAGAAATTCTGTTTTCTACATAGGGAACAATCTCAAGGCTTATGATATGTTGGCAATTGTTCTTGTTAGCATTGTTATTCTGTATACCAGTTATTTGTTCCTGTTAAAGGATTAGTTAAAAAACATTTAATTGATATTTAGCCTCATTTGAAATTGATATAAACTAGTCCTAAATTAACTAAAAATTTTACTTGGTTATTAGTCAAGACTAGAGATCAAAGATATAAAATGGGAACAATGACGTAATTATTCATCCGTAAAAAATCAAGTGTAATAGGTTTTACTGATTTCTGTCCATCAACAAAAATAAATAAATTATAATTGAACTAAAACAAAAATATTTTATTTGTTATTATAGTTTCTTACTAAGTAACATTTGTAAGTAAAATTAAATTCATTGGAAAATATTATTACATTCTATGAAATTCATGTATTTGAAATAAGCATTTGCAGTAAACAGACATACTTTATTCCCCAGAAATTCAAAAATACACAAAAAAACTTTCCTGCATTAAAGAAATAAAGTAAGTGCATTAAAACAACCAGCAAATATATTCAAAAATACATTCACAGCAATGAAACACTATTTTCAATCTAATCTTCTCTGGGAGGCAGAAATGTATGTGTAAATTTAACTTACCTTCTGGAGAATCCAGAAAAGTATGTGTAAATTTAACTTACCTTCCAGAGAATCCAGAGAAGTTCTTACACTAGTAGAGATACTTGCCGAAGTCTACTTTTATGTTGTTAATTTTTCTTCGAATGGGTGATCCAAATACTTCATTATTTCAACTCCAATCGGACTGTCCTTGGTTGAACACTACTAGGCTTAATTCTTTAAATTTCACTTTTTGCAGAAATTACAAACCTTATAAGAAGGCTGTTCAGGACATTTCGAAACACAAAATGCATTAAAATTCACACATAAAATATCTCAAAGGATACAAAATTTTACTCTTAATGTTTCTGTTGTTGTTACTAATCCAAGGTGGTCCAATTACAATACTAGACCAAATCCACAAGTCCATAAGCAGCCAGGAAATCCAAAAACATATGGGGCTTTGAAAAAGCTTCTTTCAAGTCGAAATACAAGTTGCTCAAGATATACTCAGACAATGCCTGTTCAGCTTTACATTTTGTGCAGAGACTAAAAGTCTTTTGACCCTGCACATATTTGACACCCCTTAGGTGACCACTGGCTAAGCGGGAAATGCAAGTTTGGTGGCCTCTAGTTTCCTCACTAATGTTTCTTATTCTTTGAATTTACAAAACTGATTATTTTAGAAATTAGAAAAAATAAAACTTCCGATTAAATTGTACTTTGTATACACCCTATTTCTCTGAAGTATTATGCATTTGGTGATTGTATTTGAGAATCGTAGTCAACCTTTCAAAAAGAAAAATGTAAGGTAACTATAAATTGGGTAAATTAGTGATAATTGAATTTTATTAACATTGTTGTGTTTTCCTTTCATTTTTGTCGGCCAGGTAATTCGTATATTCTGTAACATGAATGATGTGTTTTATATTTTAGTCTACATTCAAGTTATCCGTGACACTTAGCATGAATGCACAGAGTTTACTCGACCTGGTATTTCAGAAAAAAGGGCCGAGCTTAGGCTTGCAGTGTGATCAAATGCAAAGCTACATTCTCAAGATCTGTGGATGGCAAGAGTACCTCATAGGATCTTACCCTCTGTCTCAATATCGGGTATGCTACTTGAATATCTAAACTGATGAATTGAGACACATGTGTAATCATTATTTAAAATCAGATAAATATAATTTTGTTTTCTGTTGCAGTACATTAGAGAATGCATATCTGCAGATAAAATTCCTGAATTGCTTTTGGTATCAAATGATGCGGTTCAATGTAAGTTACTATTTATATTATTCAAGTTTCATTATTCTTCAAACATACCTCAACTTTTTGTATACATATAGCTTAGAATTCCATGTGTCCTAACTTTGAGCTGATACACCCAACTATCAAATTCATACTAAACGCATTTATTAATCATTAATCCCTCAATAATTTGCAGCAAGTGCAGGTATAAGTATTCAATACTGATTTATCATTTTTAATTCCCTTTTGTATTTCCTTTTATATTCTTTACTTGTATGTATGCAATTTGGTATGCATTTTACATGCCTGTCTTACCGCATCCTGCCATTTACTTTATCTGATACATAATTTGAATACTTTTTGCGTGTCTATATGTTAACTCTCAATTGCAACCCAATTTGTGTTAATTAGTATACTTTACAAACCGTATTTACAGTGTAAAACTAATAATTTCCATTATCTCCATATAATTGCAAGCATAATTGTATTGTTTTGTATGTACTGTGTCCCTCAACGGTGTTGTTTTCTTTTCTCTCCAGCAGATCCCTCAAATCTGGTAAAACCCTTTCAGGGTTAGGTACATCGATCTCTGCTGATGTTTACATTTCTAATTTTACGGTCTCTTTAAATACATTTTGATTTTTTCCTTATTATTAAATAAGTTATCAAATTTAACATTTTTTTAGTATTGTGTAACAGATTTAACTATGTGAGTGGGATGTTTGTTAGCTCTTTTATATAAGGAGACTTAAAATTAACCAAAACAAGCGTTTTGTGGGAAAATTAATGAAAAACAATTTAATATGATAGATTTGAATTAGTATCAAAGATGAAAAAACTTTGAAAATGTAATACAATTTGTCAAGAGTTTAATTTAAAAAGAGTTTTCTTAAAATTTTTAAAGTCAATTTTTTTCTCGTTGAATAGTTAAAAGAGGCAAATTTTAAATATATTTTCAAACTCTCTATTGTTCTTTACTTAGTGTTTGATATTATAGTTTAGATATGCACATGAAAGTAATTTTATTTTCTGTTATTGACAGAGCACTTAAATAGTTGAAATACATCCTATAATTTTCAGAGAGTACTTTTAGCTTAAGCTAAAAAGTATTCAGTTATTATGATTTTTTATGTTTGTATTATTTCAACAATATTTAACACTTTATTATGTTACAAATCTAAGGGGTTGTGTCTTATACTAATTGATTCGCCCTCTAGCGTTCAGTTTGACAATTTGTGGACTTAACTACTATTTCGGAGTTGAATGTTTATAGTGGTTGGATGTCCTTTAATAGTATATACCTATGGAAAAATTTACGGCATATTAATGGCCTTTAAGCGACAAAAAAGAGCTAGCTTAACTATACGAAAAATTATCCTTTTATGGCACAGATACCGTATAATCCAAGATTCCAAAATCTGAATTCTTTTGGCGATGAAGAAATGTTGCTAATATGACGTAAATACTATGGTTGCCAAACTAGAATTTTCTATATAATTTTTATAGGTCTCCATATCTATGACGTAATTAAAGAAAACCAGGTTGCCAGATACATAAGAAAATTCACCAAAAAATCACCAAGCTCAGAATTTAGCATCCTGGATTATATGGCATCTGGGCCCTTTGTATCAAAGAGTTTTTCATGGTTATTTTATTTTTGGAGAATAGAGTGAATGAAATATAATTCACAAAGGTATTATAAAAGTTTCGTAATTTTATATATTTTATAAGTAACACTATTTTGTATTTTTAAATATTTTTTAAGTTATAACCCCATTATCACAAATTTCGAATAAAAACATCAGAAGTATAGAGCATTTATTTCTCCTGTCCTGTAAGTGTAGTCAAATGTACATCAATCTTTAAAAATTTATGTAACATTTTATGGTAATTTCATCGGAATTATTTTGCACCTTGAAACATGAAAAATTAATTGTGCGAAGTCTTCTACTGATTGAAAAAGATCTAGGGCATTTAATTTTGAAACATTACATGTATTTTTGTTCTCTGTTTGAGTGCATCGTTTAGAAATGACGTATTCATTCTTTTTTACATGAATCTCAAATTTTTTATACAATTTAATTATTGATTTTTTAAATATTTTTATTAAAAATAAGCTTTTAGATAGTATTTTATTCATCAAAATGAAAATTTTTAGTCGTTTATAATTTTATTTTTTAAGGATGGTGATCCAAAGGAAAAATTTTGCTAAGCATTTTCGTATCACACTTACAAACTTTTCTGATCACATTGACTAAAACTTCTTCAAATATTTCTTATAATTTAGTCTCTTTGAGCAAGAGTCGATTGTTAAAAAGCATCTGAGTCCAGCTCAAAGAGATAAGTTAGAAGTTAAAGAATAATAAACAACTCATATGTTTTAATTTTATTTCTACCTTTTATGCACATTAGTGAATTATATAAGTGCGAAGTTTTTTGGATAAACATATTAGGTTACACTTCTGAAATTAATTTTTAAAAGTAAAATTAATTCTTTTAATTTGACAGTGAGTTATTTTTCATTTAATTGCTAATGTATGTTTTCAAATGTTCTTGTATTAAAATACTTGTAAAATATTTTCTTCGTACAATATTTCATTTTTACAAACCAAATACAATGGCTGATAACGGTTACTTCGGACTGAGAACAAATCGGACAACACTTTCACAAAGGATTTCTGTCTTCGGACAACGAACACATATTTGTATAACGAACTAAAATTAATTCTGACGAATACTGCTTGCCACTCGGAGCATCATGTGCAGTTTGATAAATCCAATGTACGGAAAATCATTTTTCATCTTTCTTGAATTATGTGTTGCTTGCCTATTATAACATTTTCCTAATAAATCTATTATTGCTCTAATCATGTTTATCAAATCATCTTAGTAATAACAAATCAAATTCTGTTGTGTTGTTGTTGCTTATACCCGACTGGCGTGACGGTACCATCACACCAGCCTCATGAATCCAAAAGTCAGTCTCTCAAGCACCACCTCCGATCTGAACTCCATGTCACCTCTATCACACCCAATAAACCCACGAATCCATTCCTACCCACGAATGGTACACATGCAAACATCCTGGTTCCGCACTAGTGGATAAACACAAGAGATGCAGCCAAATGGCTCTGACAAGACTACAAAGTGGAAAAATCAAATTCTAAATAAACTTACCTTGAGCTGGTTTTTAATTTCTTTATTTAACTCGGGACAAACTTAACAGAACAATATATGGTTGCAACACTTATTAAACTTCAAATTTCTATACTCGAATTTTTTTCCCCTAGTAGAATATTTATAGCCTAAGTAGACCATCAGGAATTCAAAACCAAAACTGGTTTATTTTTGATTACCCCTTTCCCACCTTCGTTCATCCGTTGAAAAAGTGGGAAAATGTCATAGCAATGATCTTAGAATGGCATCCAAACCAAGCTCATATCAGTAAAGTTAGGAATCTTTACAACAACAGTGCTATTAATAACTTCCGGAAAGTTTTAAAAAAGAGAGAAAAGTGATCGACAATCACCATGTTCTTTAATGCCCCATAACAAAAAATGAGAAGAACTGGTTAATATGCAAAACTATACGTTATGTGTTATTTTTTTTAATAAACTTACTAAGAAATTATACATCCTTTTAATAAGTTAATGTCTCCAGATCGAATGAATCGATTTCACAAAAAAATCTATGGTAAATCGATGATCGGTTAACGAACAATTCGCATAGCGAACATAGTCTTGTAAAGGATTATGTTCTAATGAACATAATCTTTTGAAAAAAAATTTTGGCTTGTACAATATTTTGATTTGTAAATAACCGATCACCCACTGTTATTTACAGATCAAAATATTTTACAAACCAAAAATTTCTAATAATTGATTTTAGTTTTTAAAGAGCTCAGAAAAAATTGGAAAAATTAACCTTATTGACCTTCCCAAACAATTCATAAGGTGATTCCCAAATGGCTCAGTTTAACGGCGTCTATTTCTTTCTTAAAACAAAGGAGTTCTCCAAAAACGATACTCCTTAATTTCCTCAAATTGCTTAGACAAACAAGGTACTAAAGTTTCTGAATTTGCCTGAGAAAGAAATGGCTCTCTGGAGTGCTTTCAAGAGCTGCCATGCAATTAGTTTAGGTCTTAATTGTGTCAAGCTTAATAGGACAAGTTGCTTCAAAACTAGCTGTAAGTTTTACGGAAAAAAAATTACCTTTTCTAAAATAGGAAAAATTCTTTCAACGCTAGTACAAAATTTCTTTGAGAAAAATAACCCTTCTTTACTCATTATACCGCTTGACTTAAAAAGAGAAACTGCAGAACAAATAAATTTCCAAAAACAGTTTTAAAATAACCATTTTGGAAAAATAAGGGAAGATTGCATATGTTGAACCAAAATTCGTCGAGATAAACCTGGTGGCTGAAATAGAAATTAAAGTCTGAGATTATAATATGATATGAATATGCATCAAAAAACTTCGTAAGACATATATATATGTATATGTGTAAATATATATATATATATATATATATATATATATATATATATATATATATATATATATATATATATATATATATATATATAGAGAGAGAGAGAGAGAGAGAGAGAGAGAGAGAGAGAGAGAGAGAGAGATAGATAGATAGATAGATAGATAGATAGATTATATGAAATATGCATTATAATTATATGTATTTACACTAAAAACATAACTCTCGAAAATAATTCACCGATACATAATTGGTTAGTGTGAAATAGAGAGTAACCAACTTATGTAACAATAGAGACACATAACACTATTTTAGAGAATTATTATGTATTGTACAATAAAAATGTTACCTGAATATATTGATAATTTATAGTTAACATGATAAATATTTATGCATGTATCACTAATAATATTGATTACATAATAATGTGATTTCAAATTTTTTTTATTAATGGAATTACTTGGGATTAATATTAAGTATGATGTGATAAAATCTTATTCTAAAAATCCCTTAATGCTGTTACTGTGTATGCGACAAATTAACATTCCCCCTCCCTCAAGATTTCAGTTCCTTGTACTGATTTCATACGAACGCTGAAATAACAGAATTCAAATCTCAAATGATAATCTCCAGTAGGTGGTATAAAGAAATAAAATACATTCCGAGGATCAACAGGTAGAAGTCCAACCTCTCCGAAGCAATGGCACTCATTTTTTCCTAAAAAGTTTACAAGCCGTTGATGAATTTCCCTTTCAGGGAAATCCCTATAATGACAAAATTGTACGCATTGCCAAGGCCGTGATTTTGGCACATGGAGTAATTTAACTTGACTTCAAATGGACACGACACCAACCAAATAATTATTTAAAAGATGTGTGTATGAACAGAACTCGGTAGTAAAGTTGATTCGTTTTTTTTCATTTTATTAAGTTCATATTTTAATGTAACTAATCATTAAAAAAACATTTAAGATATTTTATTATTACATTACAAACAAATAAACCGCGCTTTTATCCTGAAATTACAAATTACGTTTTGATAAATCAATCCTTAATAAACTTATTTCATGCACTCTTAATTTTATCCGCCTACAACAAAATTTCTGTTTCTTTTACATTTATCTTTTTAAGACTCAGTTGAATACTATCAAATGTGAAGTCTTCCTTTCAATTATTAAATTCGCGTAATGCAAACGAGGGATTCAGTTGAATATTAATTTAATGCTTCTACTAATTCTGGATACAGTTCTTATAATTAATGGATTAAACAAAAAATAAAAATATATATTTTTTAAAATTTTTGGGTAATATACACTAAGAATTCTTCACATTTAAAAAAATATTAATATACCTTTTTTCAATCGAATTAAATGAATTTGGTCTCATTCTCTCGAAATTGACATTGTATTTATAATTGAACATAATTTCAATACAACATGAAAATGTTTTAAATTTAATATGGAATTATTTCCTAAATTTAACGATATTTTTTTAAGATGCGCATAATTTTTTATGGCATAATTTAAAATTAGGAATTTTGGAAATATAAACATCTTTAAACCAATAATAAGTTGTATATATAAACAGCTTTAAACACTAGGTCTTAATTGTTCACTGTCCTTGCTTATCACGTTTACAATACGCACAAGAATGCGTGCATACACACAAATGAAAAACTGGCAGCCATATTGTTAAGGCACAGACCTTCGGTTTGTAGATTCGAATACTACTTTGAGCTTGAATGTGTGGTTTGGTTGTTGTCGGTTTTTGTGCTCGGTCTTGAATATTTGGTTGAATCCACTTTAAACTGTAGGTCTCAGTCTAAACCCTTATGTGAAAAAAAAACTGTCATTGAGTGACAAATATGTGTGTGAATGTTCTTTTTTTTTTCCTTTTTATCACATATGTTACTTAATGATCCTACCTAAGAAAGATTGCAAAATATTTCTTATTTTGCAATCTTAATTTCAAATTTTTAATTCATATTATCAAATTTTTTTTATTTACATGCGAAATTCTATATTAAACACTCTTATATCGGGAATTAAACTATATTATCAATCTTAATGAATCTTGATTGACGAGGGCTCACTATAGTATTTTCCCTAAGTCAATCATAAGAATTTAATAGGAATTAACTGAATTTTTTTTTAATTTTACGAACAATTAGCCAATAAATAAACAATCGGACGTTGAATTTTTCCAACCCAGAATTGCGATTTTTGATTACGTTTAATAAATTTTTTGCCCAATTATAAATCCTCAAATTAAAACTGAAGCTACCCCAATATATTAATATAATCGTTTTCGATAAATTGCCTAGAATAGAATGACGAAAACTGTTAGAACATGTATCGTAAGTAAAAATTATTGCTTCTTTTTAATTACCGGTATTAAACTTTTCGCCTTATATTTTTCTAAAATCCTCAAAAGTTTCTCTTAAAGTTTGTAGACGTTTTGCGAAGTTATTTGCTGTGCTTCTGATTTTCCCCTAAATGTTGAGGATTTAACAATACTGAATTTGTAGAATCTCAATTAGTATCCTTGAAGAGTCAATTATAAAAACTGTTGCTGAATATTATTACGTTACGATGAAACAACACAAAGCCTTTCACATTTCACTGTAAATAGATCTTCAAACTTAAACTTTATTATAACTGTACTTCAAACTTAAATACAGCTGCTTTTGATTTGCACTTTTGCTTTGAGCAACAAAATTTTGTGTTGTCAAAACGGAAAAAGTTACATTTCCGAAAATAAACAAAGTTATTTTCGATATTCAGAATCATACATTCAAGAGGACACAGCAGAATTTAAACAGATACCAAAAATGATCGGATTACCTTGATAGAAGAGAGATTTTCCTGGTCTTAAAACACACTAGAGGTTTCATCGGTTCAAGTGAGTGTTTGGAAATTTGTTAGGTCATGGTTCTAACATGCTTCTAACAAATCGCTCCAAGTCTAAAAAATAAATAAAAGACGAAGCTCTGAAAAAAAAGAAAGACACTTTTCTCTCGCGGTCCGTTAATGTCAAGAGTTTGAATTATTTCTACGAGTTTTCCCTCCCATCTCTTTCCATGATTTGAAGTAGCTAACAGCCCCTGTGGACTATTTTAGCATGACTAGTACTTTCGTTGACAGTTTCCTTTCATAATTCTCGCATGCAACGCGAATACGTGAACTTTAATCTTGGATGCCCCCTATTCGAACCTCATCCTGGGCATTCGCTTTCATGGCATTCTCAAAACAAAGCTTTAAGTGCTTTTGAAATGTGAGAAAAGTTTAGTCAAACGGTATTATGTATATGTAAAACAGAAACCTCTATCAAAACTCCCAATCTTTTGTATCTTTTAAATAAGAAAAATAGAAAAAGGGGAAATTATTGTAATTAAAAACGCTGAAATGTTCATTAATTTCTCGAATTGCACAGCACTTTTTAAATCTATTTAAAATTATATCTAATTTGAATTAAAAATAACGCATTCTTCTCATTGTTTTTGCCTTACACTTGAAACTGATTCAAGAAATATTGGTTTCTGTTCTAAAACCTATTTTATTAAGTGTTCATATGAAATTTTTGAATAGCTAATTGTTAGGCGTGTTTCGCAAGCGTTTAAAGACTAAAATGTCATTAAGATAAAGATATTTCAAATAATGAAAGTGAATCCAAAGAATGACATTGACAAATCTATTTCTCCTCACATCTGAAATAAATTTTAATGCTTAGTTGATGTTTTCATGAATAATTCTATTTGGATATTTTTTCAAATTTTACTTCTCTAATATTTATTTTGATCGGCTTTACATAATTCAATAAACACTAAGAACAACAACAGTAGAAAATAAAATGGCGCTAAGTCAACTTAAACGTATTTAAATTAGATTGCCAAACTAATTTTAGATAAATCAGCTCCAACTTAAATCACATTTGCCACTGCGAAAAAGTTCAATTGAGATTTAAACGCATTTCAAAGTGCAGTGCGAAGGGTGTATTACTGGCTTGGCGAGATTGCTTAATCATCGGAATTGGCGATTTCCTGAAATTAACTAATATTTACCAATATTTATTGCCATGTCTATTCTATTTTTTGTCGTGTCTATTATAATCGTAAATTCTCATAACGACTTCTGTAATTTCTTCAATGTTTTCGGCGTATAGGTTTACCAATGATGGCACAATTCTGATTCTCCTTAAACCAGCACTTAAACAGTCAAACACATGGTTTGCTGTCAGCTGGGTGTCTTTGTAATTATTACAGTTTCTGTAGACTCTCCTGCCCTCTTTTGTCGGTCTTCATGCCTCCGTGATGTTTGGTTCTAAACCTTATAAAAGTTTTCGTGGTTGATCTATCACTGACCATATTGCAAAGCTAGTGTTTTGTTAAAAAATTGATATTTCTTTTACTTTAAATTTAGCTATTGCATTAGATTCTTGGAGGGTAACGTTAATATTGTTGAGATTTCTGGCTTTTTTGGCTAATTTATCTGCATTTTAATTTCCTGCAATATCACAGAACTAATAGGATATCTACTCATTAATGACTATTGTGACTTGGTTTCGTCGCCAAGTTAAACGCATGTTTTCAGAACGAGAAATTTCCCAAAGTTCCAAAATACACATATTAGAGACTTTTAAATCACATAATGGCATAATAATAAAATTAAGTTAAAAAGTATCACTGGAAAAGGAATAAAAATTTGCTATATTGGATTTGGCTTCTCTCCAAAAAAACCGGTAAAAAAGATAAGTAAAAAATAATAATGGACTTTACTTGATATGACGTCAAGCTCACGTGTCGAATATGCTCGGTGATATTTTCTGTTTGATTTACCCGTTGTATAAACTGTTAAATTTGAACATAATAGATTACAAGTAGTTTTGGAATAATAATTATTTCGCCATTTTGTTCGTTTGTCTCCAATCTGTGCAGGTTAATTTCACGTTTCAGTGAAACTAATTTTGTAAAACATTACTATGGTAATGTAAAATGGTGACACTAAATTTAAACTACAGAGTTATTTTGGCAAAAAAATGGCAGTTTCCAGTGCTACTATATAAATTGATTTATTACCATGTATATTTCCTCCGTATCCTTATGAAACAAATTCCTTATAAAATACTGACTACAAATTAGTTTTGCCATGATAAAGTTTTTTCTTTCATCAAAATACTATTTTTCATTTATTTGCAGAAAATAATCAGTTTAATCAAACGTAGAATAATCTGCAACAATTTTCTTATCAAATGTGAAATTGCAAAAAAATAATTTTTTTTCCAATGCCCGATTGCTACCATGATTTAATACTTTTTACTCTATTCATTAAAAAAAAAAGAATATACATGATAGTTTGTTAATTATTAAGAAATGCAGTTTAATTAAGAAAAAATCTTCGAATTGAAACGTAGAACAAAAACTTCGAATTGAAAGTAAACCAAAAACTTCAAATGCTGTTGCCACTAAAATGAACCATATATATAATCTGGCTTGAATAAATATTCCATAAAGATGAATTTTCTGGCTTAGTAATAATATCAATCGAAATGTTCCTGGTATCTATACTCGATTTACTTTCAAAAATAGAAAAGATTAAAATAATATGTACCTGTGCAGCAGATTTAAACTATTTTAAACCAAATGTTATTTTCCCAAGTAATAATTTAATGGTCTTCAATTCATTATTTGATTTTCTTCTCGATCGGCAATCCTATAAGTGATTTTGATTTCCATTGCTTAAGTCCCATGATGACTGGAATATCGACAAACCAGCAAACAATCATTTCTGCTGATATTTTAAGCTCTATAAATAATCGATAAAAATATATCTTTTTTTTTGGATTTAGTTAAGATCATCAAATTCCATAAATCCCAACTTCTTTCATTATTTCCTTTCCTTGCAACTTTCAGTTTCGCTTTGGATCCCCGGGGAACCATCGCATCTTTCCTTTACACAATTTATTATCATTTACTTGAACTTAGATCATCCCTCAAGATATCTTGGATGTTACTACTACTGAGATAAATCTAAAATGTTTGTTATAGTTTTATATTTTTTAAATTGTCGTGGATACATTTCAAATCTAAAATATTTATTATAAGCTTGCTAACATTAAGTTCATCATTTCTCAGATTTTTATGTGAATACTCCTTTTAATAAATTATAAGAAACTTAATTATAATTTAAAAAAGAAAAAACTTAATTCTTGTCAGTATGTATTGAAACCGTGAATTTCGTATTTTCATGAAATAAGTTTTGTGTTCCTTTTTGATGTAATTTTCTTTTCATTATTTTTTTCCAATGGTGGGCACAAGAGGGTTTAACCCTATGCCACAACAAGGCCAGAAACTGCTACTCATTTATCGTTACCCAGTGGGCACCTGTGAACCAAGTCACGGTGGCGAGTAGCGCTACCCGCGCCATACCACCACAAACCCGTTTATAGGGCGGGCCATATTCATACAACAACACAGAAGAAAGGATAAAGAGAACAGAGAAAGAAAGAAACATCCATGCCCGAAACGGGATTCGAACCCGGTACCAACAGCTCATGAGTCAGGAATGCTAACCACTCAGCCAATCGGTCGGCTCCTTTCATTATGAAAGCTGAGATTCTTAATTAACCCCTTTCTTTTCCTATTCAGTATCCTTATAAATTTACCCTATCTCCGTGTTACCACTTAAGTTATTTCGTACTATCACTTTTCACTTTCAAATTTTCAATTTATACATTTATTAGCATGTATTTTTAAAGTGAAAATAGACGAAAAGCACTGATGAGTAGATATACTATTTCTTATATAGAAAAATATTTATTTTGAAGTGTGATGTAATTGAAATCTCATAATTTTTATGACTGAACTTATACTTGTTGGTATAAATTCAGTCATGAAAATTATCAAATTTATATTAAGAGCATATTGTAACTTTAGTTGTAATTATACTCTTATTTTCATTAAATATTTTTAGGAACAGTGAGAGCCTTATGTTTTAAAAGTTAAAATTACCTTTCAAAACATTGAGGTAGATAATTTTCAATATATATATGCAGTATACTTGTAATGTGGAATTTCTGTTTCAGTTGCCGAGCTGGCAGCCGAATGGTTAGCGCTCTTGCCTTCGGTTCAACAGTTCGTGGGTTCGAATCCCATCTTGGGCATGGGTGTTTGTAGTGGTTCGGAATCCACTTTAAACCGTAGGTCCCGGTCTAATTAGCCCTCGTGTGCAAAAAATGACCGTTGAGCGACAAACCAACCAACCAACTTCTGTTTCAGTTTACTGTTTAAAATAGAGAAATTTGTAATGCAAAAAACAACAACAACAACGAGAAGAGGAGGCCCTGGTCTGTACCTATCGGTTATCAGGTTCCACCCCCTCTTCAAACTAGAGAAACAAACACCTCGCACGAAGTGCCAGGCGCCCGCTGAGATCCAGAACTCGACTACGTAGTTGAGGACTAAAAATGAAAACAATGTTGGACTTTCAAGCCTATTTCTGTGACACATGTCAAAGAAAGAGGCTCATTGGAACAAATTACATTTCAGTACATAAGAGAGGAAAAATTTAAAATTAAGACATAAGTAATGCGTAAATTAAAGCAGAAGAGATTAAATAAGTATAAAAGTGGTTGAGATTACTATTAACCACAGCATCTATTTTAGTTTAAATTTGGATTAACAAATTTGCATTAAAGTGAAATACTTAAAAAAAAAACATTTGATCACATATTACAGGAATAAGATATAGTAATTCCATGAAATAGAAAATCGGCAAAGGTAAACATGAAAGAAAAAAAGATAGAATAATCGAAGAAATAGTTATATACATCAGAGATAGAGTGACTCCTTCATAAATGTTCAAAAAGTACAGAATTGACATAACAAGTCTCGTTAATTTGAAAAAACCAGTTTAGAAAAGATATAATGATTCTTACTTACAAGAGAAAAACATGAAAAAGAAAATTCTAGGCTAAATACAGTAAGAAATGCAAAATAGAATGGAAGGTTACTTGCTTCCTGAAGCACTTTTCCATATATGGAATGAGTCTTAATCACATTGCTTAAATTTCTGTAACCTTGCAATTTTTTTTTAATTTGCGGTTGTCTCTTCTTTTGAAATGGAAAAATCTTGGTTTGGCTGAGATCTTCAGACATTGTTTAGTCAAAGATTGATTGAGTAACGAGAGATGAGTGTAGAGCTTCTGCTTTCTGATTACTTATCTGTCGATATGAAGATTTGGGAGTTTTCGGGGTTTCCTCCTTTTTAACACCTGAATGCCACCCACTATTTATGAAAAGTTCTCTCTGGCGATATTAACACAATCGTACAAGTGTCTTACAATCGAAAGAGTAACTGATTTCAGCTTTTAAGCTATATATTTCCTTATGAAAATATTAATTAACTTTTTCAAACAAAGGTCCATCGTGGTCTAATAGTAATACTGAGCTCTTCGGAGAGGTTAAATTCCCCCATTTCTGTTAGAGTATTAAAAAAATTGCTTGTTTTCTTCCTTTGCGTGTATGTGTGTGTGTGTTAGTTATATATGAACGTCGCTTACTTTGTATGAAAAAAAACTCTCATTCTAGAAGAAATTTCAACAAAAAATCCATGCATGTATTTTCCACCTTGATATATTATGAACTGTATGATGTCAACATACTAAATGATTTGAATTTTACGAAGATTTGAATAGAAAAACTCTGTTACTACTTTGGTGAGATTTCTTAAACATTGTCGTATTCTTTACAACTAGTGAATTTCAATCTTATATAAATTGTAAATAATACTTGAGAGAAAGTTGGATTTTCTTTATAATTTATTGATTTTAACCATTATAACCGTTACAAGTTTCGTAAAATAATGTTGACAGGAAAACAATGACAATGTATCAATCAATTTTATCTGACGATGTGTGTGAAATAAAATCTTATAATTATTTTTTGTCCTCTATATACACACAAGTTACAGTTAAATCTATTCTGATTAAATACAGATAATCAATTAACTTATAAGTGATTTTCTAAAAAGATGTGACATATAAAGTATATCCGTTAAGAAGATCGATATTTTGTAATTGGTTTTTAAATCATTTTTCTAATTTCGTATTACTGCAACCGTTGCTGAATTTATTTTCCAGCCATAATATATTTCTGGCAGAAAATGCGCCTGAATCAATGCACTTGAGCGAGAAAAGAATCGAAACTCAGTAAGATAAATTTAATTTATTGAACTTTCAATATTTCGTCAGTAAAGAAGGGTGAATTTTCCTACTTGCTTTCACTTTTTCATTTATTTTATCATGAACATAAAAAAATAGAATTCTTTTAAGCAAGAAATTTACATTTATAATTAATAAAATACACCATAAAAAGTTTGTTTTCACTACCGTCTCTTATGTTTCAATGTCTGGATTCAATATTTTTCATTGCTTTGCCGTTTAACAGTGTAAATTACTTCATTTACCACGTTTCTGTTATTACTTATGACACTTGGACACGACAAGCTCGTTATGCCGTTGGCTATACGAATTTAAGTCGGTATTGGGCTCGTTTAACCAGAGCACCATGAAGGTGAAAGTACGACTTTGCTCTAAACTCTTCCGATAGATGGCAACACTAAAGAATCCACTCCCTCAATTTTGACATTGATCTGAAGGCGGAGGAAATTACCACGTTTCTACAGAAGTCGGTTTAAATATTAGGTGATCAAATGGTAAAATCTTTTACACACACACGTGCATGTGTATGTGTGTGTTTATACATACATAGCCAAGCTGACAGCCGAATGGTTAGCGCTCTTGCTTTCTGTTCTACAGTTCGTGGGTTCGAATCCCACCTTGGGCGTGGATGTTTGTAGTGGTTCGGAATTCACTTTAAGCCGTAGTTCCCGGTCTAATTAACCCTCGTGTGCAAAAAATGACCGTTGAGCGACAAACAAACCAATATATATATATATATATATATATATATATATATATATATATATATATATATATATATGAAAATATTTCTTTTATTAAAATTCTATTTCTGGGCTGAAATTCTTATATTCTGATTTTCAGTTGACGGACTTCATAGCCCTGCAATAATATGGAATCTATTTTAAGCTATAAAATTTGCTCGAGTAAGTCTTTTGGAACAAAGTGACCATAGAGCACAAAAAAATAAATAAATAAATAAAAAATCAAATCTGTATTTTTAGGATTAGGATTCTTGAAAAGCCAGTACATTTAGTTAAGATATTACTAAGGAATCAACACTGTGACATAACATAATGGGCAAACTAACAGCTGAAATATGTTTTAAAACCGTTTTACAACGTCCACAGCATTTTTCCCTTCATGACAACTTCACGGGTCCATTAAAAAGTAAGCACTTGATAGATGTTTTCATGAGAAATAAATGAAAAGGGAAATTTCAATTTATTGTGAGATTCTGCATTTTTAGAAGTTATATTTATTTCGCATTAATGTATAATTTGAAGATTGAATTTGCAATATTTTTCAAACATACCAAATTTTCAGATTTAAAATTCAGGCTTAAAATTTCAATTATATGGAAGTTTTTAAACTTGTATGTATCACTTTACATTGTTTACATAGATTATTTTTATATAATAGACCCGTAAAAAAATTCTACGTAGTTTATTAAGAGACAGTTTAAGTTTTATGGATCTAAAATTAA
>JAJQOW010001444.1:0-49176 GCA_037975125.1 Latrodectus hesperus | reverse complement strand
TTTACTTATATAAATTAATTTTAATACAATTATGATTATGCTTTTTCAATAAATAAAGATTATAAAATCAAAAATTATTCTTACAATGGATAAATTTTTAAAGTAAATTTCACATTTTATCAAATAGTACGTAAACATGTTCTTTAAATTTTTTTTAATTTATAAATATTAACTTCTGAAATTTGATATCAAATTTAAAATATTTCACGCTTGCTTTGATATGTGAGAATAATATGAAGTTTCTAAAAAAATGATTCAGCTTTATAAAAATTTCGCTAAAATTCATAAAAAAACAAATGCTAAAGATAAATAAAATGCTTTCACAAAATTGGCATATAATAAAGATGATGCATAAAATGCATTTTTAAAAGTTCTCATTTCTTACAAATGTTTCCATCTTTTTTTTAAAGTTAAATATATTTATTCAGGCATCCGCCGAAAAGAATACATTTTTAGCTGCAAGTAACGCAGCATGACAAGCGAGAGTTTTGAATGTGTTCCCGAGAAAACTCAACGTCAATGTTAGAAACCAAAAAAACGTAATAACGACTCTAAAAATCCGTTCCGAAACAACAAGAACAGCTTTAAAGTTCCAGGAAGTTACAAATTAACGTTATTTAGAAACATTCCACAATATCGTAACGACTTTGAGAATTTACCAATAACGAAACGATTTCAGCACTTACGGGGAAAAATGTTATTAATAGCATAATTTTTGAAGAACACGTTATTTATTAAACGGTCATTTGTTGATAACGGTTCTTAAATAATAGTTCCATTAAATAACGACCATCTCTAATGAGGTAACTTACTCATGACATGTACTTGTTCCGCTCAAGTTATTATTCTTCTTTAAATATTAATGAAATCATTTTTTCTGACTATGCTAAATGAATTTATCCCAGAGAGAGCCGTTTTAATTGTCTTAAGACAAGTAATAAATATTTCATAAATTATGCTACACGCAACTATGAAATCCGTTATAGTTAAAGCCAGTGATTTCACTCTCGACAAAATTCATTGATTGTTTGAAGAAAAAACAACTCATAAAGTTTCAATCAGTGGAATTGAAATTAATACATAGAATTTTAAAATATACACAAACTATTAAAAATTATATTCCAGAGCAGCAATTCATATTTTCTCATAGACCTTATTCCTGTCCATTCTTCGTGCACTGAAAAATCGATTATTGTGTCACTTTTAGTTGTTTAGTGTAATCCTAATTAATCTAAATCCGTAAACGCGTGTTTTATTTTCTGATTATTATATCGAATATTAATAACATTATAAATTTAACTAACAGTAATCTGCAATAAATGTTCAAAGTATCGAAAATCTGTCTTGTTTTGAAGCAAAAACGAATCTAATTTGACGTGAAACGAAAATATGGCATGGCAGAAGTTAAGGAGACTTTACATTAGGTTATATTAGAAATGACCATTCCACAATAATCTCTAATAAAAACTTAAAAACAGAAGCCTGAGTAAACAGTAATGGAAATCTGGTAAGTTTGTAACATGCCCCTTAATGTCGTGATGGATCAACGGATAGGACAACGGTGCATTTGTTATATATATATATATATATATATATATATATATATATATATATATATATATATATATATATATATATATATATATATATATATATATATATATATATATATATATATATATATATATATATATAAAAGAGATATGTCCTTCAAATAATATCTTTAATAGAAATCCTTAATTGATTTGTGTAGTTCTCATACTTGAATTGGAAGATTAACAATTGCATTGAAGGCAACAGCAGATTTAGTTATTTTTCAACAGTTGAACAGTAATTAAATTTTTTCTTCTCCTAAGCCATGGGAAGTTCTTCAGAAAAGCATTTCCTGTTTCTTCTTAAAATCTTTACTAGCAACAGGAATGCAAATTTGAAGCCATTTGACTTTTACGATATCAACTAGAAGAAATCATTTATACCGGGTGACAACTTTATCCGGTTGATAAAAAATAATGTATTGAACTAAAAACATGGAATTTATTTTGAAAAAACTAACATTACTAAAGTCATTTGTTACTTAGATACAAGATATTTAAATATTATCAAAATGGCTCCCTTGGGCTTCGATACTGAACCTTAAACGTCGCGTAAAATTTTCTACAATGGGCTGCAGTTCATAAGACGTTAATTTAGCCCATTCCTTCTTAAGAATCGCCTTTACGCTTTCCCAAACTTCGATGTGGCTTAGAGCATACTCTTGATTGCAGAATAGACCAAACATAATAGTCCATTCGGTTTAAGTCAGGTTAATAGTTTGGCCACATTCCCTCAATCTGAATTTGCTTTAATCTAGGCCCAAATAAAGCAATTATTGTCCATCGTTTGTTTAGCATATTATTTAAAACAAGAAAATAAAAAGTAACTATTTGTTTTACCAACATTAAGATCTCTTAAGCAAATGAATTTTTTATAAAAAAAATGAGGGACATGAATTAAACCAATCAAAACAGAAGAAGTACAATTATGTAAACAGTATAAAGTTGTCACCCTGTATATATATATATATATATATATATATATATATATATATATATATATATATATATATATATATATATATATATATATATATATATATATATATATATATATATATATATATTATATATATATATTCGAAAGAAGTGCAAACTGAAGTCTGTGTGAGAATCAAAGAATCAAAAGTTTATTTGTTTCTTAATATTCTTGCACGCCAAAATTAATCTTGTCAGCAGACAGTTACAAGAAAAGACTTGGTTTGAGTATTACCCTGCCCTTAAAGGCAGTAAGTAACTTGAAAACATTCATCAAAGAATATGGAAGTGACATTAATTACAAAAGCATTACTGAGAAAGCCAAAGAATTCGGTAAAGAAATGGATGGTGAGTCAAGGATTAAAATTACTGTAGAGATCCAACGAAGGATAAAGAAATATCAATTCGATTATGAACATGCTGGCAAATCCTTTCAAGCTCCAGAGGAAAAGTTAATGTCATACTCCTTCTTCAGGATTTCAAGTATTCCTAAGGCATCCTCACATGAAGAATTTGATACAATAAAAAATCACTGAGATAATTTTATTTTTCTGAATAATTTATCAGAAATCAATAGGGCAAATTTGATATCAAATTTAATTAAAGATGAAAAATTGCATCAGTGGAGTAACAATAAAGAATAGAAGGAATAGAACATATTTTTCACTTAAGTGACTGGTTAGGTACAGGGAAGCATGCTGTAGCAACAATGACAACTGAAATGACTGGTAATTTAATTGTCTTTTAATAAATCTGACTAAACTTAAAAATGAAAGTTAAGGCAATTTGGACTTGTATTTAATCAAATAAAGTGAAAAAGTTTCATTGAAATGGCAAAAAATGCCCCAAAATCTGGGAGTTATATCCAAGAATTATATTAGTATTTTAAAGAATGAATTCTTAAATTATTAGTCAAGACTATTAACTTATAAAATAGAATGAAATAACAAAAATAAATAACAAAAAATAACTTTTTTTGCTCTTTGGTCAAAAGTGAATTCTTTTTAAAATTTTGCTGAAAGGAAAAATAAGGACTGAATAGGAAAGTTTGAGAAAGTTGACTTCAGTCTTGTGAAAAATTTCATCCACCAAACAAAAAGCTAATCAGACCTTCAAAACAAAACTTACGTTAATTATCAGAGTTCTATGCTTTGTCTGAATGAAGTCATTCATAATAATTTAAACATTTCTACTAATACTCAAAATGTGCTAAAAAATTTATTCCAATGTGTGTCAGATTCAGAATACTGTAATGTAATCTATTCTTGCATATGATCAAGAAATTCCATCTTCTCAGAAAAGACTTCAAAGTATTTTAAATATATCCCTAAGAATAGTTTTCCTGCAAAACTGGAAATCTGAACAGTCTTGGAGAGCCTTCGAAAGCTCCGCCAAATCTGCAGTTAATTTTAAACACCTTATCTTCAATACTTAGAGCAACACCTTAATTCGGAAAGGCCAAAATAATTATGCATTTTTAAAAAACTATATGACATTTCAAATGCTAATTTTCCTTAGAAATTTGAACAGTCAGCTCATTACGTGTGGTGCCTCAGTGCCAAGGTTTGGGAAATTTTATTTTATTTTTGTTATACATCTAAAACTTTACTATAAACTTAGTTATTCTTGACATATTCATATCATGTTATACATAAGATAAAATAATATTTAAGTGTATTATTCTTTAAACCAATTTCGCCAATAAAAATATGTGATCAAATGTAAGTTTTAGATACTTTTCTTAAAATGTGAAAGAAATATACAGCAGTTTAACTACTTTTTTTGATGAACAGATAACTGAAGCTTGTATATATATATATATATATATATATATATATATATATATATATATATATATATATATATATATATATATATATATATATATATATATATATATATATATATATATATATATATATATATATATATACATATGTATATATTATACATATGTATATATATATACCTTCTTCTTAACTGGCATTACAGTCCTATGCAGGCCTTAGCCTTACAACCTCCTTCCACTTTTCCCGCTTCAGAGCCAAATTTTTCCAATTCTTTATCTTCATGGTCTCCAGGTCCTTTTCCACATTATTTCAGCATTGTCTTTACAATCCATGTTCCCAGATTCATGTCTAGTTTTCTCTTCCGTCTGATTTCCGTTTACAGCAGTCCATACTTTTATTCAGTTGTTTTGGTTTCGCAACAGTTGTTTTTTCCGGAGTGGGGTTGTTAGCCCCACGCCGAAACCCCAACCTGTAGGACCAGAGTGTCACTCTTTGTCAGGTGCCTCACTAATGACCTGTCCGGCTTGGGAGGCCCTACCAGTAGCAAGCTACTTCCGGCATAGCTCAGTGGGCCTTGACACACGCAAGCCCACCCACCACGGCAAGGTGGTAACACCATCGGGGAGTATATATATATATATATATATATATATATATATATATATATATATATATATATATATATATATATATATATATATATATATATATATATATATATATATAGTAATTTTTACTAAGCTTTGATTCAAAGCATATTTATTTTTACATTATAACTGTATTTTGTTTCTTTTCCTATTTACTTCTAAGAATTTTTAAAAACCCAAATTGTTCTTGCAGTCAACAAAGTTTCCATTATCTCTCTCAAATTAAATGAACATGCATTTGAAACTAATATTTTACTTTTAAATAACATAAAACTATTTAAAATTAAACATACGCCAGAATTTACAAACTTTATGTCTTGATACTTCAATTTGCTTAAAGTAAGTTAAATTCACATCGAGCGAATGGAAATTAGCAGTATTTCTTCCGTCTTTATTCTTTCGTATATCAATTAATGCATCATTTTTTTTTTTTTACATTTCACATAACCCAAAAAACAATCACTTTCAACACTTTTTTTCTCATTAATAAATGTCAATAATTAACAATTTTCAAAAACATTGTTTTAGAAATTTCTATTGAAACTTAATATTTATAATTTTTTACTTTTCATGTAATACTTTGTGTTAAATAATGATTTTTCACTGGGAATTATTTTTTAACTATTGCATTATAGCTTTGAAATAGTTTCTACTACTTAATCCATTACTCTACTTTTCTGAATTTGAATTAACAGATATTCTTTATGTTAAAGGAATTTATAATAAACTCTAAATTTATAAGACGCTAAAATACCTTATAACAATTATGCTTTTATTTCAAGGTATGCAATACTTTGTCAATAATAGTGTCAATAGTAGATTTATAGGAATGTGGTGTTTTTATGATAATTTATCTTGTTATAGAAACACGCCATTTCTATAAGTAAATTTATTTCTTAAATATTACCTTCAACTTTTAATTTTGATAAATAACCAAATAACTAAAGTAAACAAAATATCTTAAAAAGCAGGTATAGTTAGAAGATCTGGGTGGGTCAAATTTCGAAAGGGAGAGTATATATATAAATCCTAGTCAATCTGGGATAATCAAAGTAAAGTATAGCTCCAGATGATATACATGCAAAGAGCATGCATATCAGCTGAAGGTAATGTATTTTCATATTGACTTGAGACAAATTTATATTTCTTACTGTAGCTGAAAATTCTTCTCATAGAAGGTGAAAACCCAACTATGGTAAACGACTTAAAATAAATTTTAAATTTTATCTTCTATATTGTGTGGTGGGAAACTTTTATTAATTATGTATCTGGAAGATAAACTCTGAAGTATTTCGACAATTTCTTAATGATAGACTATAGGATGCTTGATTATGGTCAAATTATAAAGAAAGGATGATCTAAATCTGGATTCTCTCTGGATCATGTAAATAGCTCATATCTTTCAAATGTTAGGATAGTTATAAATTAATAATTTACTCTTGAATATCATCATATTACATGAAATTTTTTGAAAGATACTTTTTGTACACTAGAAAATTTTGCTGTTGGAGATAAAAGTTGATCCGGTAAGATGACCAATGTTTAGTTTCCAAATTCCTGTGATAGCAGCAATTTCAAGACAAGGCAGTGGTTAAGCGAGTAGCATAAGCATATGCTAACGATTGCCTGTATTTGACATTCCACATAGAAGAAATTTCGAAAACGGTGGGTGAGTCGGAAACAGTAAGTTTCTCTGTGAAGTCTCTTTTGGTTAATATGTCAACAATTTCATTGATATAAAAGGGTATCCATTGAACGTAAACAGGTAATTTTTTGGACATGCATTTCAGGTTTACGAGCATCTGTAAACTCATTTAGACTCTGACAGGAGACCAATTTTAGAGGTTGATTTTACCATAGCAATTTATTCCCATGTGAATGTTTATCTTTATTAAAACACAGAAAAAATAAGAAAATGTGAGAATTGCAGTCCATTCTTCGGTACTTACGCATTATCCCGTCTAACATATCTGTGAGAAAATAAATGTCCTTAATGTTGCGATTTATCACCATATAAAATAAAAATAAAGTTTTTACCTACATATGTGTTACATGGTGATAAGATATAAGTAAACTATTCTACTTTTCCTTCAGATTTCGAAAAATTATGAAAATTTATAAAATTCTGAAACTTATTTTTAAGGCGAAAAAGATCGACCTCCCGGTTGACGTTTTTAAAACATAAATACCCTTTCTTTTTTTATCATAATCTCTTTTTCAGTGGCACAAGTATTTATTGGAAAGTAAATATGGAAATCGAAAACCATAGCGTTGCCAAAACAAAGTCTGAACAACATTCACGTTTCATACCGCCATATTATTGAAACTACTTTCTTCAAGTGCGCATGCGTTAGAACTCCCATCTGAAACCGACCTTAGGGGCACTATCTTGAAACACCAGAGTAATAACTGGTAACTATTTTCGAAAGTGGGAGTGGTATATAGAGTATTAATGACTAAAATTATGTAGACTAGGGATGGGAAGAAATACCTGTAACAAGTATTTTGTAATCAGTATTTGAATGTAACAACCTGTAATCAGTACATTTTCTTCCAAATACTCAGTACTTCCAGTAACAAAGTCAGCGCGAGTTCGAGTATTCTCAGACAGTTGCAGGTACAATGTACTTGACCAGTACGTGGCTGTTACAAAGTTATGAGCGAGTACGTACTTGTTACAAAGTAACAAGCAAGTACGTGAGTACGTGCTTGTTACAAAGTAACAAGCAAGTACGTGTGTACGTGGTTGTTACAAAGTAACAAGCAAGTACGTGAGTACGTGCTTGTTACAAAGTAACAAGCAAGTACGTGTGTACGTGGTTGTTACAAAGTAACAAGCAAGTACGTGTGTACGTGGTTGTTACAAAGTAATAAGCAAGTACGTGAGTACGTGGTTGTTACAAAGTAATAAGTGTACTTAATTGAATGTAACAAGTACAGAAGAGCCAATGAAAGAGCGAGTACAAGTAACAATGTCATCGATATATCGATACACACGGACGAATTAGGAGATTGTGTCAGGATTTGGGAAATCTCTTCCCATGATAGGAAGGGTGGCTGGGTGGGTAGGAGAAGAGAAATGAGATGCTGGTTTAACTGGAAAATAGAAGATTGATTCTTGGGAATTAGAAAATCTCTTTGGGCTGAAGCAACACCCCCTAGAGATGCATGTATTTTAGGAGAGGGTGTTGGCTGGAGAGGGTACATAATGAATTTCTATTGCGAAAATGAAGAAAAAAAGCAAGTTCATTTGTTTCGTGTTTGTTAATAAAATAAATGAGTTGGGAAAATCAATAATCGTAGCACATTTATTTAATGGTTTTAAATATGTCACTTTTTAATATAAGAAAAAAGCCTGATATTCTTGTTATATATTATTCCATATTTATTGACTTATTTTTCTTATTATTTTTTAACTTTTAATTAATTTTAATTAAATTTTTTAAATCTGATCATTGTTTCCAAAATTACTCTATTGGCTTGAACAAAAAGTGAATGGAATTTTTTTTACTATATTTTAGTTTTAAAGATAATTTTTTAAAAAAAATATTTCTAAAAGTAATTAAATATTTTTTACTTTAAAAATTTTTTTCTCTTCAAAAATATTTTTACCATTAAAAATTAGGTAGTTATATAATCACATAAATTGCTGTTCTGAAAATGAGAAAACAAAATTAGGGGAAATTGTTCACGTAAATAAAAATGCATATTTTCAATTCGTATTTAAAATTTAAAATGGTATGATTAGGGGATGATTTTCGGAAACAGGAAAAGATATTTGAAAATAATTAATAACACAGAATGCTGAGAATTTTCTAGAAATTTTTGTATATCAAATATAGAATTTTACTCTTGAATGTAAGTACCTGTTAAAAAATAAAAAACATTCGCTCATTATTCATAATGAGCTGCATTTAAGCAAATTAATTAAGATGTGTTATATTAAGTAGTTTTATAGAAAAATTAAATTTCGTTTAGAGTTTTAATCAGAAAATACGTATTTCTAGCTTATCTCAAAATAATATAACTGGGAATCAAGTATCTAAATTAAAATGTACGCCAGCACATTAGATTTAGAAAAATTACCTTTATTTTTATAAAACCAAGTTTTCAGTTCAGATTTATGTCGGTAAATTCAGTTTAAATCATAAAAAAAAATTACTTTTTGCATAAATTTCTGCACAAAATATAATATAATTCTATTTAAATAAATGAACCGAAATTTATCACAACATAATTTAAAAAATCATAAGAATGAGAATATTGCCTAATATGCTACAATTTTTCTTGAAAATGTGCCAGTAATATATATATATATATATATATATATATATATATATATATATATATATATATATATATATATATATATATATATATATTTTGAAACTACGTAACGTAAACTCTGCACCCATTAAGATGACATAAAGCAAACATTTGAATATGTATGTAATGTAATATAATTTAAAGATTTGAAAAAAAAAATTACGAGATATTTGAATGAATTTATGATAAATCAATTTCCAGATATACTTTCTGGTACCAGAATCAATTTCCAGATATAAAATTGTATAAAATGAATTTTTTTTAACTGAAAAAATATTTTGATATTGAATGAACATATTTATTTGAACCTCATTAAATACAAATGTATTTTATTTTGGTTTCCAAATTTTTAAACAAAATATATAAATTAAAACTATTAATATACTTTCATTGTTTTTTTATTATTATGTGCATTTTTGATTATGATTCCATATAAATATATGTACTTTTTATTGTACCATGTTTTAATTTCACTATATTTTATTATGAATATGTAGAATATAAATATATAGAATTTAAAATTTGGGAAAAATTTGTTTTATATTTTTTATTATACAGTTAATTTTATTCGTATAGTGATAATGTTGGTTGAAACATAATAAAGGTAGTTTATTCATTTTAATTTTGAACTTCAAAATGAAAAAAAAATTTTTTTTATATAAGTCAACTTTTACTTTTTATCTTTATTTATACCATCATGTGTATTTTTTAAATTACAGTTTGATGTAAATAAAATATATGTATTTTAGTTCCTGTATTTTGTATTAAACATTACATTATTTAATATTTTACATTAAAACAACATAAAATTTATAGATAATTGGTAAAACAGTTTTGCAGTTTTTGTAATTTAATGAATTTTTGTGTTACTATAAAAGTTACTTTATGAAAGATGATCATATTCACTTAAAAAGTATTATTACAGTTTTAATTGCAAAGCTACTTTATTTATCCATAAATTAAGATTCAGGAAACTGAAGCAAGATATGTGAGTTAATGCAATTTTTATTTTAGAAAATCTAGTTTATCTATTTCATAAAAATATAAACAAATAAACGCCATTTATAAAATAAATAACTATCGATTAGGTATCAAAAATTTTGCTATAATTGTTTCATTAATGTTTAATAATAGAAAAATATAAGAAATTTAATTTGATTTTTGCTAAACTAATTGTATATTTCTAAGTAAATTAAAAAAATCTCTTTGTAATTGATTAATCCTCCCACTTTACGATTCTTTACAAATTATTTGCTAGTTAATTATAAAAATTTATTTATATAATTGGAAAATCTTACTAAATTAAAACAAAAAATTAAGATGATGATTTGGTTGAAAAATAGAAATTATATTATCACGTCTAATTTAATATTTTAATTAACATTGGAAAACTTTGAAAATTACAATCGAATAATTTGAAAATTTACTTAGAACAGATGAAAATTCTAAAAACAAATGTAAATAACAAAAGATTAGGATTTTTTATACTGAAAGAAATATATTTATTAAAATATATAAGTTCAAAATTTTTCACAGAAAAACTGTTTGTTGAGGGAATAACTTATATTTAATTGCTTCATAATAAAAATTAAAGTTTTTAAGAAAAACAAAAATTGCTATTATTGAAATGTTGCATTTATTAAAAGAAATATTTTTATAGATTATTACATCAGCTCTTATTTTAACCTTAACTGGATGCTTATTTATAAATGATAATGATTTAAATTAACATTAATTATATTAATTAATTTTATGGAACTATACAAAATGTTATATATTTAATTAATTTTTAATTAATTATTAATTTATTTATTACTAATTTAGTTTTTATCTATTCATAAAACTTGGAAAAATTGTCATTACATTTTAATCCGATAGATGGCAGCACAAAAAGTGTAACAAGTACAGAAAGTAATCGGTAAAATACTTGTTACTTTTAAAGTAACTGTACTCAGTACGTACCAAGTACAAGAAAAGTAACAAAGCCCCATCCCTAATGTAGACCATCCCCTCATTCAGAGAAGGTGAACCTTAGCATGAGGAACGCTTAATTTATATTTTTCAAATATTTTCCGAACTATATATTTTATAAAGAAATGAATCTATTTAAAAAATTGGTAAGTCATTCAATATGCAAAATGTCATTCTTAAAATTTAGTAATTTTATAATCTTGACAAGCTAGTGTGTAAAACTGATAACTTTTATAGAATTTCGGTGTGACAAACATACTCGCGAAGAATTAAGATTAAAAATAAACAATCCAACTCCTCTCTCAGCGAACCTGATCTTTAGCATCAACTTATAAAAATATTAAAAATTCGAAAAGACGTTGACTGATATTATATGCTGAAAATTTTAATTAAATTATTAAAAACACTGATAGTTAAAACTAAATGGAATTGTTTTCTTTAAAATTTAATTTTAAAATGAAGAAATTATCTCTGTCAAAGTTCGATCTGATGTCCTTAAAAAATTATCTATATAAGAATTTCTACATAACTTTTTCATAAGGAAAATGATACATTCTTTGAAGAAAACATTTTTTATTATTTTTTTATCCAAAATTAAGAGTCAATCCAAAAGAAGAAAAAAGTATTAATCTTTAAAAATAACATGTAAATCGTCCTTGCCTATTTATAAACTAAACATGGATTGGATATTTTGTCTTGTCTTTTTCTTTTGATTTTGACTTTTGTTCTCTTTTCAATTTTGGAAGCAATGTTGCTCAATATTTGAAAATTTGAAAACTAGTTAATTAGAACTGCAAGTAATTTTCATGATTTCGAAACCTTTAGAAACCGAAAAAATAATATTTAGAAATACTCCTTTGTTACAAATAAAAATCATGAATGGATTTTTTTTTTCATCACTCCTACTATCATCACTCCTACTACAATCTACAATCAGACATTCGAGGGTGAGATTCGCCATGTTTGCATCAACTCGAACAATGTGATTTGAAGGCAGGCAGAGAATTTGTAGACAAGTAGGATTGAAGACACCGTTTCAGAACGATGTGATGCAGATGAAATTTTATCTGACATTCTGTATATTTTAAACTAATGAGATGTGCATTAAAGATGTTTAGTCATTATTTCAACTGGACGCGTATTATTCCTTTTTAATGCGATAGTCGCTTGGGATTCCTCTATGCATCGTTTGGGGGCGCAGTGACAGATGATCGATATTTCGTTCTGCACTTGCTGCTCGGAAAGCGCACGCTCTTTTTGCTGTTGCAACTTATCAATATGTGCTTCCTTGTTGATTTCCATTGGTATGTAAGAATGGCAACGTTTATTTTTTTGTTATATTACAAGACAATAGTAATCTAATAAGTTCAAGATGTCGGCCGATTTACATGGGAATAGAGAACTTTTTTCTCCCCCGGATGAACTTTGCATCGATTATTTTAGGTTCAACGAGCATTTAGTTGTTGAAATTTGTGCTGAATTATCTTCACTACAGCATTGTCGAAGTACAATAGCAACCGCATTATCAGTTGTTAAAATAATGGGTAAAATTTTTTAATTTATCATGGAAAACTAAAATAAGAGAAATATATTTCCAGAGCAGAAACATATTTTAAAAAATATTATTAATTGAACTTTTTCATATAATCTTCATTCATTTGTTAATAGTATGTTAACAAATTAAGCTTTTTAAAAGCAAATAATGAAAAATATTCCACAAAATGTAATTATGCATTTAAAATATGAATTTTTAAGCTGGAGACATACAATTCAAAATAAAATATAAATAAGATTTTTTTAAATTTTATTTTTTCATGCAAAAAGTATAATATGTTATATTTTGGAAATTACATAAAAGTTAATTTTAAAGATTAAGGATGTTAAATTAAATTAAAAATTTTAAATTATGGTATGATACGTGTATAATGTCTCAAAGTAATATTATTCACAAATGATTATAGACATATTTAAGAAAAATAAAAATTTAATCTGAGATACACAAGTTTCTAAATAAAAACTCTTTACTTTTGAAGAGAATGATATATATAATTTACACCCTTATTAATTTGTGGAAATGGTATCATACCTATCTTGACGGCTGGGAAACAATAAGGGAGACTACCACTTCTTCATTTACTCTATTTCAGTGGATATCATTTCTCTATTGATTTTGATAAGAAGAATACGCACCTACATTGATAACAGTGACCAGTATTCATACATCAGAAAGGTTCCTCTTGTGTACATCAGGTTAGTGAATTATCTTAATAGCTGTCACACAGAAGAAATTTTGGATACATCACTTTAATCTGTCCTAAATATCATGTCCAATATAATTTGACATGATCTTGCAAACTTTTATTTCTCAGTAGTCATTTCTAATTTCATTCTGACACATAACTCTGATTTTCACTTCAGATGCCTGTTGCTTATGAAGTCAATTTATAAATTTTTGAAATACTCTCTGGACACAGACAAAATTTCTAGAGAGCGAAAGAGAATTTATTAAATTTATACAATGAACATATATAAACGATAAACATGAATATATATCGTTAAATATTATAACTTGAAAAATGTTCTTATACATGTAATATTGATAAAGCACAATATTCATTGTGTTTTCTATTAGTGGAGTTATAATGTTGATATTTCCCATGACTTCTTTCAGACTAGTACTTCTACAAGGTATTAAGTGATGCATAGGTCTATGAGATATATCGTAGATCACTTAATATAAATAGTACACATCTTTCTTAAAGAAGCTATTTCAACCTCATATTTATCAGTAGATTAAAAGCAAAATGCTCATTTAAAATTCAGTTGTAATATACATTTCATAATGTATAAAGAAAATTTTTAATGTTTGGCCTATCGTACCATCTGATTTAAAAAAGAAAGAGAAAACTGTGAGGAGGGACAAATCTTCCTCTCAAATGTTGCTTCAAACAAAGTTAACATTAAAGAGGAGAGTTATTTTCCAAATTTGTTTATTTTTCATAAAGAAGAATACAAAAATAAGAATTAATATTTACACTATTTTACATTCATATTACAAGTATATCCAAATTTCTTGCCAAATAAGGAAAAATGATATTTAGTAAAACGCCCAATTAATCTGATTCGCAATTCCAAAGAATGAGAAAATAATAAACTTAAAGAGCATTATGTATCTGAAAAGAATCAAATGTTTTGCGATATCCAAATATAGTAATAATTCACCAACAGTTGAATAAAGAGCTGTTCGCAAAATAAATGTCTGAGTGAAATTTTGCAACTCAGAATATGACTTTGGGTAAGTAAATATTCACTTTTTTATCATTTGTGTTTATTATAGCTTTCACTACATTTAGAAGAATCTGATGATTTGGCAAATTATTAGTTGAACAATCGATCATGAAAGCCAAGAAGAGTATAAATATTTCAAACTATTTATTTATATAGTCTCTAATTTATGAAAACATTTAAAAAAAAGATTGAACTGTTGTAAGACGTCAGGAATCATAAGCAAATGACAGCTACATCTGAAGATCGATATGTGAAAATAATTGCTCGTCATAGTACGATTTTAATGCAGCTTTTGGAGCTTTCGCAGATGTTTTTGCATCATTTCAAATAATGGATAGAAAACTTATTGTTACAAGCACTTATATTAGAAAGCTAAGGTTATGTGTCTAACTTCTTTGCAAAAAAAGATTAATCGTTTTAATAGTTTTAAAGAGCATCAGAACATCGGCGTACAGCAATGGTCTCATTTACACGCTGTTTCTGTGTCACTATGCTGGTCTCAGTCGCCATAGTCTCACTTAATCAAGAGAACATTTGCCACTTTTTATCCGTGGGGCTTTTGCCTCAGCCCCGGCTGGCTTTCTGAGTCACTTAAACGGCTCTTAGTAGAAGCTTTTAAAATTCGCATCTAATATCATCAAAAACGATAAATTAAAAGTTTTTTTTAAAAAAATCTTACTTGTCTTAAAATTTTGTGAAATCTCGATTATATTCACGTATATAAAACTAAAAAAGTTCAGAAATTTTTATAATTTTTTTTATTTTTCAATATTAACTAATTTTTTTCACATGAATAAAATATAAACAAATATTTTATCAAAATTATGGACTTTTAACACCAGGCCAGAGTAATTTCTATCGTGAAGACACATCCACAAGAGCGCTTAGATTTCGATAAACTGTTGTGCACTACAAGGACAGTTGAAATTGACTAAGAACAAGAGACATAAATTTTGGCATATTTTGCACTGACTCCAAAATAAACAATCTTAAGGTTGAAAATTTAATTTACAAAATAAGGGATATTTAATCACAAATAAGATCACAGTTCTCTGTATCTAGCCAACACTTGGGGTCTACCAGTTAGGTAGAAACTGCTGAATGAGATTATTCCTTATATAGAAGCAAAAGGACCCGAATACCGACTGTTCTTCAGTCACATTTACTGGAAATTATGGATCTTCGATTTAGCCTGGGTACAAATTTACTACATTTAACCTTTTCACGACGGGGCGAATTTGTTTAAGACGCACGTTCAGGACGAAGCTGAAGTGAAAGGAATGATAGAACAGGACGGGGGTTTTTCTCCGCTAGGCCTAACTTTAAAAAAAATTAACTGTAACGAAACTGACGCTAAAACCCTAAAAGACTTCCAATAGTAGCGAAAACAAAATAAAAAAAGTGTTCGGAGAGCTATCAGAAGAGAATGCTTAAATCACGTGGATAGTTGAAGAGGCGAGCTGTGTTTCTTTACATTGAGATTTCCTCTCTCCCCACCCACAGCTGATAATCAAAATACCAAAAAAAAGCAGGAATTCGAAAATAATGAAGGTCAGAACACACTAAAACTAAGTTCAGTTTAATTGTAATGGAGACATAGTGCCATCTAGTGATTATTAAAAACTGTTCCAGCTAAAATGCATACAAAAGGCCCTCACTTTCGTCCGTACGAAATGCATATATGCACCGCCCGTCAAGAAGAAATTAATGATGAGAACGGAACACCAACCAACTAGGACAACGAATTTTAAACTTGTACATACGTTTCAGTAAAAAAATATTAACGGTGATTTGTTTGTGTGAGCACACTTAAGAAGTATAAATATATATTCACTGTCGTTTGAAGAATAGGTTAAAAAAATACTGAAAATATATGAATACGATATTAAGATTCAAAAGTATTGAAATTATTTTTCTAGATTCAACGTCATTATTAATCTACATTAAAGTAGAACATTCTATTAATCATTTATTATTTCCACTAGTGCCTATTCAATTGTTTCAGAAAGTTTTACTTTTATCCTATTCTCTGCAAATAATATTATGCGGACAGTGGACTATCAAATTGTGAAAAATCGACAAAAATACTGTTTCTTCTTTTTTAGTTTATAAAATAATATGAATCATTTTCTATATTTTACAAAACAATTTTTTAATTCTGTCAATTTTGGGCAAAGTTATTAATGTTTCAATAAAGTAAACAATATGCCACGCCCCTTTTTCACGTTTGCTCGAAAACGTAAGCAGTGAACACGCGGACAGTATATTTGAATAATAACTAATTTCCAATGAAATATATGTATTTCTAGAATGTAATAAGATTCAAATATCATAATTTGGCTAATAATTGTTTGACTTACACAATTAAAACTTGAAAAAAGCAGGTATTTATTTTGTAAACAAACGGCCACGCCCATTTCCAATCGTCTCACAGCATGCAAATATTTATTCTTCAAATTATTATTTACTGAATTCTTGTTTTACAATGTGTTATATTTTAGCCACATCAAAATTATTTAGTTTTTATTATTTGTATGATTTCGTCTGGCAACACTAATCTTGTTGATTTTTCACAGCTATCATTATTTTGATTTCACCGCTTGATTTCAGTTTTGTTTTGAAACTTATATTTCTGTTTGCTGTTCAAGGTGAAAATGTGCTTTGGGTCCATTGATTGGCGCATTTTCAAAAAGTCGCCAACTGGCGTGTTTTTGCGTGTTGTCTCGCGGATTTAAATGCTTCGAGAGACACTACGCAAAAACATCGTTTCTATGTCGACGAACCAAAATCCGTGTTTATAACGAATTTCACCGTTGGTATGGCAACGAAAACAAAACAATGGTTTTTTTACGAATGGTATAACAAAAAATACACTACAATATGGGGAAAAATTATCATATTTTTTAAAATTATTAAATAAAAATGCGCACAAACAAATAAATAACCCGCGTACTACCTCCAGGGCAAATTCAACGGTAATAAAATGGGCATCAAATTTTAAATTCTACGGTTATTTCAAAATCAAAATAATTAGCGACCAATAGGAATACTGAAATAAAAGATTTGTGAATGAGCATGAGCCACAAGGAGTGCATTTAGGATGAAATAGACATGGTTTCCATGCTTGGCGCGTCTATCGCCCATTTGGCAAGAAAGGGATACCCAAACCACACATTATACCCGTTCAGTGTTTACAGAACAGTTCTTTCTCAAATACTTTCTCAAGAACTACTTTCTCAAATAATAATCTCTTGAATGGAACATTGTAATTTCCGTCATAATGCATGCAATTAGTTCAAGATACAGGAAGCTTAAAGGCAGAATAATGAAACGAAAACTTGCTGCAATTGAATCAGCTCGTAAAAGACAATCAAAATTTGCTGAGGAAGCTGTACCAAAGGAAACAGTTGACCAAAAATTTTCTTTTATGGATGTAAATGTTCCAGTATCTGTCCAGTTACTTAATGATATTCCTCCTGCATGTGGAAATGAGTATATTCTAATGAATAAAAACTTCTTCTCCAGTCTTCTAAGGAATTTGCTGTGCAGTGGTGTCTGCTCTTTAGATGTATCCACTCAGGAAGATTATGGTTTTTCAGTGAAACTAGAATTAAAATACAATTAAATTACGCCAAATTTTTATTAATAAAGTTCGTTAATTTGCTTCATCGCAAGTACATCTGAAAACAAAGGAAATGAGATGAGGATCAGATATGATTGTGAAAATTAAAGAAAGTAAATTTGATAAGCCGAAGTTTAAATAGAAGGAAAAAAATGATGGAATGTCGGTGTTTGGAGACGTTGAGAATACGGAAAATGTTCTATGAAAGTAGAATAAAAGGAGTATTATTTAAAATTTTGAAAAAAAAATGCTATGAATAGTAGCTTGATTATGTCTGACTGCTGGAAAACTTGCGATTGCTTATCCGATGAATGCTTTCAGCATATGAGACTCAACCATTGTCTTCATTTCAAGGACACTGATTCAGCTGCTCATACCAACTCCATCGACGGGACGTGGAGTACAATAAAAAGAAGTCTGAAACATATATTCAGCAACAATTTCTGATACAATGGATACAATTTCTGATAAAAATTACATTAAAGTATAATTTTTTCAGAATTAGGAAACGCTTGAATTTTTCTTTTTTTAAATTGAGTATTAATCACTATAGAGTCACAATTTTTTTTTTTTTTTTTTTTGCAATGATTTTAAGAAATATATTTATATACATGATTTGACTATGAAGAATTTTACCTCTTCAAGAGCATATGTATATTCCTATTTTTCAAAAAACTTTAGGTAAATTTCAGTTTCATTCAGAATTCTATTTACTAAAAATGTATATGCTCTATAATTAGAACAAACGACAAGTAATATAACCTTTAAAAAAGAAATCTGTTCATAACAAAACATCTCTCTGCATTTTATTCATAGTATTTTCTGGCAAACAAGTTGAAATATTATCAATTAAATCATACAAATCTGTTTCATAATCTTTATATTTTAATTTAATTTAATTTGCTTATAATATTTTGTTGTATATCACTAATATCGATAATATTATTAATTTAAAATAATAATGAATATTTACTTACTCTTTCATTGGCACATTATTAATGAAACCATTTATAATCAGATTTTCATCAACTACAACAGAAATACACAAATTTGGACGTGGATTATAGCGAATATTTAAAAATATAAAATTGCTTTTTCTTTTGACTGTAGCCCAAAAATCCAGAAAATCTATATTTTTCAAGCATTTTTCCATTTCATCTAAATTTGAAAAATAGTATTTTTACTTGTATTCTACTAGTCACTTTTTTTTACTTTGAGCAATTTCTTCACACAATTGAGTATTTTCACATCTTTGCGGTTTAATTGAAGAATCCTCTTAATGGTATCTTTATATGTTAATTAAAGATTCAGCGTCCATTAAAGATGCAAGGTGCAGCAATAGGATGTAATTTAATATAATTTAGGATCATGACTATTCTATTACCATTTATCTCAATGAAAGCTTCAACTAGTTCTTAAAATTTCACTTGGTTTGAAATGCAGTTCACACATAAAAGTAAAATTTCAATTAATAAAGCTGATATACATGTGACAAAGGAATCTCAGTTTTTCTTTACTAATAATAGATTATTTATTTGATATGATCATTGGAATCCATTCTGAAAATAACTTCGAAATAACTTAGAGTTTATCTATTATTACAGAGTTTTCTTTTTTTAACTCAAACATTTTATTATTATTAATAAATCAAAAAGTTAATAATTATTTTACTTTTCTATGACAATTTAAATTTGAATGATATGACTTTATGCTAAGCAAGTTTAAAAAAATTACATAGGAATTCAATTTTGATTTCATTTGAAGATTTTTATTATTATTAATCTTATTAAAAATGTTCAAAAATGAAATAACAAGATAAAAATCATGCAAATGAAACAATAAATGAAATTCATGTACTTACCCTGGATTGTGTTTGATTACTGCCATATTTACTCTCGGAGTTTAAATCTTCTTCATGTGAGAATCGAAGGCGAAAAACCTGGTCCAATATCGTAACTGCCTTTACGGGCAGTTACGCAACATTTAAAAGGCATATTCCTTATTATTACACAGGATAAAAATATAATAAAATATTTTGAAAAATATCTCTAAAACGAACCACCGTTAAATCGTAAACAATACAATACCAACACTCTCTGTTTAACCATAAGCCTCCGGATGCAACGTCACAGTGTTGTGAAAAACACCAGTTCTTTATCCACAAATGGTACAGGATTTAACGGGACTGTAACATCTTTGAAACAAAGTTCGGTATATGAAGCAATATTGTGCGTTGACTTACTGCTTTTGTTAGAATTCAACCTTCCATCATTGGAAGTATTTTACTTCCTGGGATCACTTTCCAACATTGTCAGCGGTAATTTTTGCTTCCTTCAAAAGATGGACAGTACTTTTAAGACAAAAAATTTCATAAAGTTTAAAAACACAGCAATATTTGTTAGTTTACAATGCAGACATAGAGATGAATAATCTTATTCTGCAGAAACCCGATCACAGGCGGTTGCGGCTACCTCATCCTAAGCGACATCCCCTTGGGGACTCAGCAACATACCAGGCATGCACAAAAGGAGTCATCCAAGTGGTGTTGCGTATGTCAAAAACAGGGAGTGGACTTCAGAAATGCTCAGTTCGGCAGAAGAGGAGTGGAGAGTTTGCTATCTTCACTGACAAGCTGATCAGTGACTTCGTTTCCGTAAACTTTCGCATGCGAGGAGATCCACTGTAAACACACAGGTCTACCTTGGGTCAAAACAGCCAATTTTAGAATAATACTGATGTATGGTAAGGGCATGAAGCAACTTCAATTCTCGGAGGAACTATTAGGGCTGAAGTTTGGCTTATCCTCTAAGTGCCTGCTTTAATTTAACTTGACAACATAGCATGGACTTTACATCTTGGGTGGCTCTACCAGGATAAAAAAACTGATATGTATACATAGAATGTGAATAAATACATTATCATATTACGAAATTTAGGTGCAATTTAAGAAGACGGCAAATTTTAATTTCCAGATCAGATTAGTAATATTTCAATACGCAACTCTTTATCGTCGACAACATTTTTGATTTTTAAATAACTTTTCTTTTAAAAAATAAAATATTCGAAATTTGATAAAAAAAGAAATGTTGTCGTACCATTTTCTTGATAATATGGAATATTCATACTTCGTTCTTATTTAAAAAGTTTAAATGCGAATTTTTATTTTCCTTATGTTAATTTCAGTCCTTCTGTTTTTGGAAAATAGGAAATTATCTATTCCGTTAGAAAAGTAACTAAAAGTATTTTAAAACTATAAAAAAACTACTTTCATTAAGTAGATAAAAATTTGCAGTCATTTTACATGAATACAAACCTTTCTCCTAAAATATGTTCAAAACTCAAAACAAAGCTGTAATATTTAAAATACGTTTCCGAAATTTTATTCAAATGTAGTTTACTGTATTTCTCTTAATTTCAAAGAGCAAAATTTTGTATAATCACAGTTTTAACATAGTTAAGGCGAGACCTAGTTGATAACCTTTGCAGAACTTTGACCTTTCAAGTGTATAAGAAAAATTTTGTTTAATTTTTTCTTTTAACTTATTTCTATGTAAATTAATAAATTGTTATGAAACCTGATGTTTAAGTCACATTAATCTATAATTTTATTAAGTATAATGAATTTCCCTCATTATTTACCTTACTCTATCCCTTACAATTATAAGATAAAAGAATTAGAAAGTATGTAATGATAATCTGACGTGTCCAAAGCCTTAAGTTAAGTATATTTCTGGAATTTTCTTCAATTTCATTTTTTTTTCAAATTTACTTGTAGTATTTGGAAAGTACGTGACAAATAAAGTTTCTTTCTATAATATTAAAGTAGTTAATAAATATCGACAGAATTACTTTGATTCGAACTTGTTTCCTGATAGTACTTTTCAATTTATATGGGTCTTAAAAACAGTTCTTAATATTTACCTAATTCCAGAATAACTTTTATTTAATGAATTTCTACAAAAATATTTTAACAATTTACTGAAATCAATGAAAAAATATTCCAAAGTATTTGATAAATTAATAAACTGCAAAATGGGCAATTAAAAAATTTACATTTATTTACTATGCCGCCCAACTTATCTAGTGGTCAGTGTGCCTGACCGCGGATAAGGAGGTCCTGGGTTAGAATCCCGGTTCGGGCATGGATGTTTTTCTCTCTCTATCTCTCCTGTCTTCGTCCTTTCCTTGTATGAATGGGTTGTGAATGGTTGCCTACCCTATAAGCGGGTACCTATGACATGTTTGTACTGAAGAAGTTGGACTCCACACCAAATATGATTCAGTTGGAAAAGTGCAGCAATGCACCCCATATTGCCAGCCTAGCTGCAACCGACAACAACAAAAACCTTTATTTACTATAAAGCTGTTATAAATGTTACCTCACAGTAATTTGTGCTTAATCAAAAATTATTGAAAAAGCATCTCAGCTGATACAGAAGATTCATGGAAGCTGAAATTTGATGTTAATTAAATTATGGATTTCTTGCACACCTAAATTATCTTTTGTTTTTCATAAAATTTTTTGAAGTGCTGTCCTATATTTATTAAAAGCTCTTTTTTAATTTGCATTGATAAGAAATAATAAAGTAATCTTATTTCATTTAATAATTAATAGTTTCGACTAAATATTAAGATTCCGACTTTAAATTTATAAATATGAAAGTATTTGTAAATTTATATAAGCACTAAAATAACGTCAGCTATGGTGCATTAAATATTTATTACTTATATCTATGGTCTCCACATTTCTTCTACTTATATGGCTGAAGCTACTGCTATATCATATTCGCTTTAACTTCTAAGATGTAGCTCAAACTTCCCCGTTCACAGTTATTGTATGAGTGTTTCGCACAATAGTTGAATAATTGTGATGGAACTGTAACCCTGTTATAATTATTACAACCAATGGTATGCAGTGCGAAGAGCAGAGGCTTTGGTATTATGTTTTCTGGATTTCCAGTCATATGGTACTTATTGGAAATAAATTTGGGATGCACAGTAATGTCAGCTTTTATAATTCTATTCGGAAGTTTCCTTTACTTATTTTTAAAAGTCTTTTAATAAGCATTTTTTAATCTTTGCGAGATATAGAGGTAATTTTTACTTTTCCCTGGTAAAAATATTAAATATATTTTCAGTAAATTTCACCTTAAAATTACCAGGACTTTAGAAAGTGCTTGATTTTCCTGAGTTTTTTATTAAATAAACATTTACTAATTTTATTTGAACTGTTATAATTTTTTAATATGGCGATATCATTATAGAAGTAAAATGCCATACCATATGATTAAAAGAAAATGCTGAATATATTTTTAAAATGGAGTCTTCAAAAAGGGAGTCATTACAGACTTAATGGAAAAATCGAGAATTTCGTAAGAGAATATTTCATTAGTTTTATAAAGAAATCTGTAAATGTTAATTTTCAATGCTTATTTTGATACGTAAAGAAGAAATATTTTAGAAATTCATAGAATAAAACATAATTGTAATTATTTATACTAACATTTGGTGCATAGAATGAAAGTGTATACGCATTTAAATTTTAAAGATCTTCATGATAAAATTAGTTCCCCAAGAAATAATTGGAAGTAAATCAAAATTACAGAAGATTAAGGATCTGAATTATAATTATTTGAAAATTATTAACTTCACATATTAATTGCTTAATATTCTTGCTTTCGACATGAATCTTTTCATACTTTTCCAATTCAACGCTAAATTTTGGATTATTTTATCCAGTGGTAAATCTCCGTGAAAAATTCTCTACAGTTGGAGTGTAATTTACTTTGGTTTCTATTTAGTTATTATAGCTTTTTCTTATTTTGAGTGAAATAGAATTATTTTAGGAAATTATTTATAATCATACTATAATTAAAAATTCTCACTGACGATAAAATAAAAAAAGTATTGAACTTTATCATTTTATTTCCAGGATATCGATAAACGACTAGGAACTTGACTAAGAGCCCGAATTTTCAATTAAGTTGCGAATTATTTTAATGAGAAGTGTTTGGTCTTTTTTTATATTTTCCCACTTCTCTTTTCATACACAGCCATTAGTTACAATAAAAATAGCTTACTTAATATTCTTTCTATTTCTATGCGTTTTAATGAATATATCGGGAAATCGTATTTTGTTTCCAATTTCTTTTCTAATTAAGAATATTTTATGTACACAGTATTCCTTTTTTAAGTTTGTTAACTCTATACCCAAGTAACAAATTGGGAATTTGATTTGCAGGTTTAGTTGTTCGAAAGTTATAACTTTTTTCCATAATTTAGTCTATTCAAGCAAATTAATTTGTTTCTTCATTTCTTGTGACGGATATTAGCAATATTTTTATTAGTAATAATTTCAAAGGAATCATGCTTGCTCATTTGAAAGGATTACCTTAATTAAGCTTATCTAATTAAAATCTTTATTTACATTAACATATGTATGCACGCTTAGCAAAAACGTATTCAAAATATCTCATGTTTTTTGACAATACTAGCAAACAGATCGTTAAAAATACATTTTATTAAGCGAATTCAATTTGAAATTTCAAGGTTTAGTTTCTAGTACGTCAGATTATGGATAAAGAGTTCAAGATAGATTATTCTTGTTGAAATTCGTTATACGAACATGAGTCCCTGAATCGCAAAAAGAATATTTAATGAAGCAAGTTACATAGATAGAAATTCTTCATATACTAAACAAAGGGAACAGAACATGGTATATTTATAGACTTTGGACAGCTTGAATACAACCACCAATCAGAAAGCAGCGCTGTAGATGATTAGTAAAGAATTTACGGACGTCTTAGAAGACTACAACTTTACAGACGAAAAGAGACTGACTTTGGGTTTCTTTGCGATTACTTGTATTATATTATTTACAGCACTCGCCGTTAATCACAGAAGTAAGTCATATAAATCAATAAAAAATAAGTATACATAGAGAAATTAGAAACGATCAAGCCATCCAATATTTACATTAACATGATACAATATAATACAATTATTAATCTACATAATGGTAAAAGTTCCTGTAATTTAAACTTAGATAAAGATTTTGTAAAAATCAGGAATTTGTTGGTTAGATGAAATATAGTGAACTCTTATATCATGACAATTCAAGGAATGTTGAATAAATTTTAATTTAATGTCTATATGATTTAATCGACCTTTGTTGTTTTCATTTGTTACACATTTAATACAAGATTGATTATCTTCAAAAACCATATTTTCTTTAATATCAGTTAATTCAAAAATAATGTTTTTCAACCACAATGCATCTTCAATGGCTTTACTTAGGGCAATAATTTCTGCTTCTGAGGATGATAAGGCAATACAATTTTTATTTCGGCGAGACCAAGATATTGGACAATTATTAAACATAATTATGTTACCAGAAATGGATTTTATGTCATTTGGGTTTGCACGCCAGATAGCATCTGCACGGACATTTAAGCATGAAATTTTATCCACACACTTTTTATATTCCAGTTTTAGAGTTGAAGTACCTTTCAGATATCTCAAAATTCTTTTCAATGCACTCCAAACACTATCAGTAGGTGTTCTTGATGTTGACTCAAACAGTTTACAGCATAAAGTATATCAGGACGAGATGTATATGCCAAAAAAATAAAGATCTTATTAGTTCTAGGTAGAGTCCACAAAAAGCACTTCATTTCTCAAAATCAGCAGCTGTTACTCCTACTTCCATAGGAGTAGAGACTATTTTAGCATCAAACATTTTAAATCTGTTTAATAAATTCAAAATGTATGTTTATAGATCTAAATACAGTCCATCAGGTGTAAATGTAATTTTAATTCCTAAAAATTCAGAAACTGTTCCAGATTTAGACATTCCAAATTCTTTTGATAATAATCCAATTATAATTTTGATTTTATCATAATCACAGTACCCGCAATTAATAAATCATATGCAAAAAGTACCATTAGACTTCTTTTACCTTTAGACTGACAGATAAAAATGCATTTTTCACTATTCAAGGGCTTAAAGTTTAATTTGAGAATGAAATTTAAAAATTTTACATACCATGAGGTGACTGCTTAAGTCCGTATAAGCTTTTCTTTAACCGGCACTTCCTTCCACTATTATCATCATATCCTTCCGGTTGATCCATGTAAATAATTTCTTTTGATTCAACGTTCAGTTTGAATGCAGTTTTAATATAAAGTGAATTAAATATTAAATTTTTTAAAGAATAATATTAAGCACACTATACGTAATGCAGGAATACTGATAACTGGTGAAAATGTTTTATCATAATCCACTCCTTCTCTTTGCATAAAACCACGAGCAACAAGTCGAGCATTATATTTTCCATATCTGTTTTGCTCGTAGAAAACATTTGCATGAAATTGCATGCTTCCCATATGGTTATACTTCAAGACACCAAACTTCGTTATTTTCCATTGACTGCATTTTTTCATCCATTGCTTTCTTCCAAAGATTCTTTTCTTCCTCTGGCAGTGAAGAAATATCTTCAAAAATTACTATTGCCTCATAAATTTCTGGTTCAGGATATTTAACTGGTGGTTTCTTTTGTCTTTGTGGTCTTTCCGAAATTCCTTCTCTAATAATTGTTTCAGTAATATTTTCTTCAACACGAATTTTTTCAACATCATCTTCATTTTCCGAAATAAAGGAATCCACCCATTGAGAATATTTTTATCTTCTAAATCCATTTTCTTTCTTCGTTAAATACTCACTACTTTCTTTGAATCTGGATCCATTTAAGCGATATCCCATAGTCGAATATCCCACAAATATCATCCTGCTTGACTTCTTATCTAATTTCTTCCCATCCAAATACTGGAATGTTTTGAAGATCGGGATCTTTACCATATTTTAATTTATAAGGAGTACAGTTTTCTATGGAACTACTTAGAGTCCTGTTTTTCAGGTATGCAGCAGTTAAAATTGCAAATCCCCAAAATATCTTGCTAAGTTTTGCTTAAATATTAAAGCTCACTCTTTTTCTAACAATGTGCGATTGGCACGCTCAGTAACTCCATTTAAAGGTGCTGTGTAAGGAGGAACTGGATCCATAGTAACACCAAATTTAGTAGCACATTTGATGAGTTCACCACACATATTCTTTTGCATTGTCACACCTAATTTTCCGTAATGAAAGATTTGCTTTTAAAAAGCATCTTAATTCATTCACAACATCTCTTTTTCTCTTCATCAAACCAACTTCCATAAACCGTGAATAATCATCAATTAATGCCATAAAAAAACGCTCACCTGTACCATAGGCGCATCAATAGGGCCAGAAACATCTGTGTGAAGCAATGTCATAGTTTCGGATGCCTTTCGTCTAGGTCCTTTTCCTATAGGAGAAGCAATTTGTTTGGTAAACGTACACACTTCACAAAATTTATCAAAGGTAGGCAATCCAAGTTCTTTTAAGGCTTTATTTGAGGAATGTCGAGGTCGGAGTTACAAAATCTGACGATAAATTCTCATTCGGTTAGCTATCTAATGCAACCTTAACATTTTCAAATTCTGGATGGAGAGACATCAAAATATAAACGGCAGTATCTATATCACTAACCTCCGCTTCAAACATTCGTAAATCGCCAACAAGTTTTGATACTTCATCTATATGCTGGTGCATTGGAACATCTCTGCTTTTTTAAGTGTAGCAAGACGTTTTCTCGTTAATATTGGATTCACCGCTCCTTTGTTTTCATAAACAGCATGAAGTTTCTCCCATAATTCTTTCGCCGTATTTTCTCCGCTCATTGATACGAGCACTTGATAACTTAAGAGTGATATGAGTCATGCAAATGCTTTTTTTCTTTTAACGACATCTGCTTCCTTATTCACATCGGGCTCCTTAACTAAGTATGTTTCCAGTTCTTTTGCAGACAAAACAATTTCGACTCGTCGTAGCCAAACTGGAAAATTCTTACTATCAAATGGATTTACGTATAAATCTTGTGGGATGGCCATTGCTTATTAATAAATCTATTCTATCGAGCAAGAAATTAAAACTAGAAACAGCTTTTAATTTATATCTGTGAAAACCTCGCTCTGCTGTTGAATAGAAACTTAAGGGTTTTTATTTAAAAATAATTCAGAATTAAAATTGAAGGAATGAAAATAGCAAAAATAAATAATAATGTCTTAGTTAAAATGACATTTAATGACATCTATTTAAAAATAAATAAATTGAACATTTACTATAAAAATTTGATTTTAATGTATTCGAATTCATACAGTTACTTAAATTCAGCAACTTCTGCGATAACTATTAAATAAAGAAAAACAAATATGGATAAATTAAAAAACGTAACAACTCTATAGTTCTGTTCATTATTGGATATTTGAATACTTAAAATACATTTCTAGGAATTCTGTGCCTGCTAAAATAATTAGAATAAAATTTTACCTTTATTTTTCTCCGGTTACATATTGATTTTGAGGTGGATACAGTTTGCCAAATATCATCAATTAAATCTTAAATACATCACTGATTGCGTGGTGCCTCCTTTGCCACATATATTCAGCAAAGTAGGAATCGAACTAATCCACTACCTCGACCGAGTAACATTCAGACTTCTTTCTTATTGTATTCCACGTCCCTTCGATGGTGTTGGTATGAGCACCTGAATCAGGACCCTTGAAATGAAGACTATAATTGACTCTTATATGCTGAAAGACTTCATTCGATAACAATATTATGCTTTCCAGCAGTCAGAGATAATTACACTTCCAAGCATAACATTTTTTTCTAAATTTGCAACAAGACTCCTTTTATTCTGCTTTCAATATATCTTAATAATTTTCATATTAAGGATTAATTCAAAAATTTTTATTATTATTTTGACAAGCATTTTTGTTATTCTCAGTACTAAACTAATTAACTTTCGTACTAGAAGCCAAAAAAGAATTTTTTCATAGTTACGAAGTTTTCTTCATTTCTCTTCATATATGTAAAGCAAGACAATCCAGTGAACGAAGGATGATTGGTTGACTTCTTTTTATTCCCTAAAAATTCCCAATACTCCTCAAAATTCCTGAATAAATTCCGATTGTTCAAAATTTCCGGGAATTTTACATCTAAATTTTAAAAAATGAAAATTTTAATTTTTCAATTCTTTATCACCATAAATCAATGGAGAAATAGCTCCTATCTAGCAAATATCTCCCGGGAAGTGTATCATGGTGCTTTTTTCAAAGAGCTTTGACATGCAATGAAACATCAAAAACTCACAATCTGATAAAGACTAAACTTTCAGAAAAATTGTCGAGAATATTCTACTATCAAGAACTGGGATTTTGATATGATTATGATCCATAATGTTTCTGCAAAAACTGAAAATGCAGTCTGCATTGTGGTATTTGGAAAAAATGCTCGAAATAGACAATTGTATTCAAAAAATGGCATGAAATTACAGTAACTCTAGTCATCAGCACGTTCAGTTTTGGAGTTTCAATACTGCTAAAAGAAATGCACGAGTGTTGCTTTTAAAACAACATTCTCACAAATTTTTAAATTTGCAAATCAGAAAGACTACTTTCACAAAAAATGAATCAATAGCTTTCTAATAGTTTCAACAAAGACTAGTGATATCAAAAGATATAAATGTTACATACATACATAGAAATAATACTAATACAGGATAGGAATATATGCTTTTCCTATCTAAATTTTAATAGCTTTTGTATTTGAAATAACTTTAAAATCCATTACTTTTTATTGTTCACAACAATGTATTTGTGTGCAGATTTAAAAATAATGTAGTAAATACAAATAAATTATGATATATATTATTTTTTTCGAATGCTCGAAAAAACGTTTTAAAATTAAATATGTAATATTTAATTCATTTTAATTAAGTTTCTGATTTCCTTTAAAGTAATAAAACACACTTTGATAAGAAAAAATTCTATAAAAATAATTTAATCTAATGAAATATGGAGCTATTGTTTTAAGTTGGTCACAAATGTATTTTTTTCCACAGATTGTTATTTTTTTTACAAATATCTAAATGTAAATTGTTCCAGGTTCATCAACGTCTTTCCCACTTCCATGTAGTTTACTACAGTTGTTCGCTAGGAATGGTTCTTCTAAAATTCCTAATAAAAACGAATGTAACTTATCACGAAACTAAAATTTGAAATTTGGATAAACTTGAAGAAATTAAGTAATTTTTATTCAATTAAGATCTGCATATCTGTGCGGTTACTGAAACCCACTCCAAAGGAAGCAACTGTTTTAAGATCCACAATTACACAGACTACTCTATTCCAGCAAGTGTCTGCACTACAACTGGGGGCGGAGTTATTATCTGTATTAAGACTCCCATACTCTCCATCCTATGCAGTTGCAAAAATGCTGAACTTTGTGCCAGAAATCTCAACCAACCAAGAAGCAAAAATGTTGATGGATATGTAGTGGTTTCAGTAATTGTAGAACTATTAAATCGAAAGAATGCATAATTTTGTGCGCCATATAACCCGCCATACCGAAAATTGACCTTAACCACATCTCCTCTTTGGAATTGCAATGGTTGATTTCTCCGACAGTCACAGAACCTGGGGATGAAGAGCAGCTAATCAGAATGTTAATGAGCTTATACACTGCTGGCCACCGTAATTGCAATACCATGAAGGAAGCATGCTATTCGCATTCGAGTCTGGAGACACGAAGGAGAGACAATGCTGAACAGCTGCGTTATGCTCCATCACATAGGTACACCTTTGGCTGTTATAGTATCGAGCGTTATGGGATATCACTCTTGCACTTCTCTAGAAGGCATTGCTGGTACTTTGAACAGCACAGCGCTACATCTGCGAGGTGTTGGAACCAGATGAACGGTACATTCTTAAAAACCAGCATCTCACTCAATGTGGAAACTGCAGTCGATCTATTAATGTAGAAATTAATCCAGCTTTAATGATGATACAGTAATTAAAAAGTGCATAGAAATCTTCTACAAGATACTTAAAGAAAAAAATTAGAGAAATTATCAAAGAAAGAATTAGGCAAAATATTTAAAAATTACAATTCAGTAAACCCCAGCATAATGAACGAGATTTGGTATTTAATTGAAATGGAAACGTTGAGGATTTCAACGACAGCATGGAAAAATAATTCAGTATAAATTATACAGACCGCAGAAACCGATTGTAAACATATATTTAAAAGATAAAGTAAAAATTCACACGAGATAATACCGAAATTGAACTAACAACATTTGGTAAGGTTCAGGATATCATGGATATTTTAAATAACAAAAAATTACCAGGGAAAGATAATTTCCACAACGAAATGATAAAATGACTTCCAACTAATAGCATACAACTGGTAACAAACTTTTCAATGAATGCTTAAATTAAACTATTTTCCTTCTTCCAGTAAAGAAACTTCAATTATGTTAATCCCGAAACTGTGAGAAGACTTTGCTGCGCCCAGGCACTATCGCCCCCAGTTTACTCTCCTTAACAAGAAATTGTTTGAATAAACCATTAACAGTGGAATCAAATGTTTAGAAAATCTTCTAAAGGAACAGTTTGGATTACGAAAATCCTCAGCATCACCTGATAAGTAATCCGGATAATCGAATTCATAGGAAGAGCCCCCCCCCTGAACAAAGCCAAATCAGCTTACGTCATGCTGTACATTTCCACAATTTTTTCAATATGGATTAATTTAAAAGCTGAATACCTATATTTCATAGGAAAAATCACCAAGCTTATAAAAAATTACTTCCAAACATCTAAATTTAACATCAGAGTTAGAACCCAGAAAGAACAAAAAATTAACATCAAAGATAATTCAATATATTCAACTACAACGTCGATGGACTTGATTATAGCAGCATAACAGCGTTCTTTGCAGAGGACGTGGGCTACTCTAGATTTATATTTACAGTGGTTACTCCCAATTTTGAATTTATTCCATTTTATATATTCGTGTGCTGGTTTATTTTATATCCTCACTTAATTCATTAGATTTATATTTTGAATATTCCCTGCCATTACTTACTTAAGAATTGCATTTTCTCAGGGTCTGAATAAAGAATTGGAATATTATATAACTCAGAAAATAATTTAATGCAGAAATTTTTCTTGTTCTTATATTTTCCCGTTTTGCAATCAAAATTTATTCCACTGCCTCTGTACACTTGTTTTTACTTCTCATATTCATTCTTTCACATTTTCTTATTCTCAACTGTAGGCTTGTGGCAATCGTCCAATCAAAGATGGGTCCTACCTGTGGGCCGCTAATTTTCTCCTTTGCGTCCTGTATGACTCCACCAACTGATAACTTTTTCTTACATTCTATCTGACAATGAAGAAATAAAAACAGCTTCGTTTCTGTATGCATCAGAGGTTCTACATGATGCTGGATTGATAAGTAAAAGGGCAGATTCCTTAGAAAACGCTTTAACAGTGTCAAACGTGAATACTGAGCTGCATTCCTACCGCACTACTGTACACGCACAAGTTACTTAATTAACTCATTGAAAACAAAAACAATGTTAAAGTATGATGAAAAAATCATTCTGAAGCGTCTTTATACCTTGTACTTATTCATCTTTAAAAATACTATCCTAATTATTTAAGACCTATTTTGTTTATATGAAATCATACGTCCGTATTCCATAGTTCCTAAAGAAAAGCAAATATTTATGCTTGAAACTAGTTTTTAAACACATATAAACGGCCTTTTATAAGTTGAATATTGGTTTCAATCAAATGCAATTATTCCGAAAACTTTAATATTATACGATTTCTTTTTTATCAATAATGGCTTATAATTTTTTTATAAAAACTATTCAAAAATTTATATTATTCTTTGATTTTTAGAAAATTTACTAGTTGGTTGATTGGTGCCGTGACCATGGGGAGAACTAAAGATGACCATAAGTTTGTAGAACACAGCTGGCTGGCTATATCCTTGGCAGAAGTTCAATGAGGTCTATATCTTCGTTTCTTTCACAAATCTGTTTCTTTTTTAATGATTTCTTTGCTAAATTGGAATTTTGCTGCTATCCTTCATTAAATATTTTCTCATAAACATTCGATTTTCTATTTTCCCAAAGATTTTATTTCAAGTGAAACTCCACCTCAACAAGAACAGTCATAAACGATCCAATATGAAACATTGACAGCACATTATTCTACATTTATCAGCTCCTCACTAAAGCTGATCTTTTTCAAACAACGACGCCTGAAAATGACTTAATAACTTCAAAGTTAGAAGAAAATGACTTAATAACTTCAACTTCAAAAAGAAATCCATATAACTGAGAAGGAACTTTTAATAACATCAAAGTTTCTTCTTACTTATATAGATTTCTTTTTCATACAAATTGGTAGATATATTTAACAGTGGATAAAAAGTTTTTTAAGGAGACAAAAGACTATCAATATGTGAAAAGTTTTAGTTGATAAAAATTTGGATCATCCTCTATATTATACAAATAGAATACTTGATTTATATTAATTTTAGACAAATTTATTAGCGTTTTACCAAGTAAACAATGCACCACATCCATTTTCACGTTTGCTCGAAAACATAAACAAGCACCACGAAGACAATGAATTTGAATAATAACTAATTTCCAATACAATATATGTTTTTCTAGAAATTAATAAGTTTTAAATATCAGATTTTGTCTAATATTTGTTTGATTTATATTATTAAACCTTGAAAAAATAGGTATTTATTAAGTTAACACTTGACCCCGCCTATTTCTTATCATATCATAGAATGCAAATATTTGTTCTTGAAATCATTTCTTACTGAATTCTTGTTTTAGAATGTACTGTTTTTTTTGCAATATCAAAGTTATTTAGTTTTTATTGTTTGTATGATTTCGTTTCATAATCTTGTTGGTTTTTCCTAGATATCATTATTTTGATTTCACCGCTTGATTTCTGTTTTGATTTTGAAACTTGTATTCTTGTTTGCTGTTCAGATTTTGTAAAACAGATCTTTTCAGAACTACTTTCTCAAATAATATTCTCTTGAATCGAACATTGTTATTTCCATCATAATGCCTGCAATTAATTCAATATACAAGAAACCTAAAGGCAGACAAACGAAATGAAAACTTGCTGCGATTGAATCCGTTCGTAAGTGACAGTAAAAATTTGCTGAAGAAGCTGCACCAAAGGAAACAGTTGACCAAAAATTTTCTTTTATAGTTGTAAATGTTCCAAAATCTGTCCATTTACGTAATGATATTCCTCCTACAAGTGAAAATGAGTATGTTCTGATTAATAAAACTGTATCTGCAATCTTCTAAAGAACTTGCAATGCAGTAATTGTGGTGTCTGCTTTCTTGATGTATCCACTCAGGAAAATTATGGTTTTTCAGTGAAACTATAAATGTCCGTCAAATCTTGCAAAGAAAAATTTGGCTCAACTTTATCTAGTCCAAGAGAAACATACTCACGAAAATTTGATGTGAATAACAAAGTTATACATCCTTTTTAGGCTTTGAAAATGCATTGCAGCAATGGAAGCATTCTCTCGAACACACGATTGTGCAAACATGGTTAAGAAACATTTTCAAAATGTTTCCCTAATTTAGTTTTAAAAAAAGGAAGTTTTCGAGATGAAATGTTAAAAGAATACCACAGTGCCGTTAGGAAAGCACATTTGGAATTCAATTCAAAAATAAATCTAAAGGATTAGTTATATATTTCTGTGTCCTAAGATGGAATTTGGCATAAACGAGGTCATACTTCTTTATATGGTTTTGGAATAGCCTTTGATTCATTCACAGGTATAGTAGTCGACTTTAAATCATGTCGAATAACTCTTCGGAGTGTACAGTTGCATCTCGAGATCTCGGGGAAGACAGTGGTGAATTCCACATTTAGAAAGAAGGACACAGAGTACACTGTCAAAAAATCTTCAGCGGATCGTCTGGGAGCATGGAAATGGTTGCTGCGTCATGAATTTGGAGAAGTTCACTTTCATATAATATGTGTTACACAATAATTACATGTGATGGTGATTCCAAAACATTTATTCTCTTAAACAAAGAGAAAATATGTAGTGATATTCTAATTGTTAAAGAAGAATATATTAATCATATAGCGAACGGACTTGGAACAGCACCTTGTAATGTTATAAAAGAAGATACAGTGAAAGGAGCGTCACACTTGGTGGTGGAAAGCAAAGCAATTTAAAGGAAGAAACTGTTGTAAATGTTCAATATTTTTATCGGAAAGCAATTAAAAGTACGTCTCCTGATGTTCAAAAGATGAAAACTTCAATTTTGTTGACTATTTATCAGCGTATGTCAACAGATAAAATGTCCCATATCAGAAATGTCCCTCGGGACGTTTATTATGAAGCTTTTATCAAAGAGCTGTTGCATGCAATGAAATACTACAAAGTCACAGGCTGATAAAGACAAAACTTTCGGAAAAAGTTGTCGAGAAGATACTACCAGTGTGCCAAAGACTGGCTTCTAATGAAATTCTTCGTTGTGCTTCTGCAAAAACTCAAAATGTGAATGAAAGTCTTCAGAGTTACATGTGGAAAAAATGCTAGAAAGATATATTTGTATCTAAAAAAAGACTGGAGTATGCAGTAACTCTAGCAATCAGTGAGTTAAATTTTGAAGTATTCAATGCAGCAAAACTGCACGCAGGACCCATCTGTTCATACTTTAAAACTCCAAAAGAAAAAAGAGGAAACAAGACAAAAAAATCGAAGATCATCAGATTTTTCTAAATAGCAACAAAAGTAAAAAAACTTAAAAAATTTAATCAATATCCAAAAGATATTGTCTAATGTGCTTGAGCATTTTGAAATAAAAATTAATTTAAAAATTTAATGCGTATATGTTTAAAATTTTGGAACAAAAATATTTTTCATGATTCTAAGTGAAATATTCTTTGGATACACAATTCCTGATATTTGCTCCTTAATTTAAATAGTGAATATAAAAGAAGGCAGATTTAAGAGAACTAGAAATAAAGTAAAAATAAAAACTTAGGCAAGACATGATATTTTTCATTTTGTTTTTCCCAGAGTAGTTACAAAAATCATAGCTTGATAACTAAACTAAATACTGTGGCACGACAGCCCATGTGGGTCAAGGCCTCAGTACCCATCTCTGTTTTCCTGACTTAGAGGCCCTGGTGCACGAAGCAAATGTTTCGATTAGATGGTCAGTCTAATGGGAACATTTGCTTCGTTCTTACTTCCGAAGCATGCTTTAGCTTGAGAACAAGGAATAAATAATTTTCTTTATTTATTATATATTTATAATAATAAAGAAGAATGTCTTAAAAAAGATGGATCATTGAAAAATTTGTTAGTTTAAAATCATTTTTATTTAATTTCACTGATTTTTGTAAGTTGGCAGACCAGTAGAAAATTAGAGTAAAAGAACATGACTGTTTTAAGGTGACTTAATTTTGAAATCAAAAAAGAATAGAGCTTTTCCCTTGCTTCCTCATAGATATCATCTGAAATGAAAGGGTTTGTCAATCTCCATATATCTGAGTTAATATACTAAAGGAATAATGTGTCCTTTATTTTTATATTATTTTACACTTATTTGTTTTTTATTGGTTGCGTACCTCCGCCCAATTTGTCACCTAACGAAATTTAATTCTTTCACCAAGAAATTGGGACTGTTGGTAACAGATATATATTAACAATGTAGAACAACTCCGCACATTATGAAGCTATTCTTTTTAACATCTGCTGCGAAAAAGATGTGGTCTGGTTTAAATTTTGCTGTGAAGTTTCTAGCTGTAAGCCATTTGCCTCTGTATTAATCAAAAAATTTTGGGACCTAATGAAGAATTTGAAGCTACCTAAGAGTTAGAGAAGACATAGTTTCAGGAGCACACTTACCTTACTCCGTTAAGCTTCCCGAGAGTTAGTGAAAAATTCATGAAAATTTATACAAGATCTTGCAATACAAGACAGAAATACATAGAGATTTTTACAATTCTGAGTGAACCGAGTGTGTGCAATATAAGAATTATATGAGTACTTAATAAAATATTTAAGAAAAAAATAAAAAATAAAATAAAATAAAATAAATCACAGATACATTTCATAGGATCAATGGAAGTACTCCTTGGGTTAGAATTGGGTTTGCATGACAGTGTTAAGGGTAAATTATTTAATCTGCTTATTTTGCACATTTAAATGTTATTATTATAAAATACTTAAGTAAGATACTTTATTGAAACAGAAAAATTCACTTTCGTAACTGATTAATGTCGTAGCGTTTGTTTAAAAGCTAACATTCGTTTAACAACAATTAATGGGTGGGAAAATTTAAAAGCGTACAGAGACAATTTCTTTACACTATATTGATGCAGTTAAAATAAAAAGGTGGCAATAATTTAATAGTCATAACATATGATTGCTAGAAATTAACCTCCGTTGGTTTCAGACAAAGTACTGCTCTTGGCCTATGAAAGAATTTAGGATCATACAAGTTATAGTTAGGGATATTTTGTATTACCGTGTTTTCTACACTATATAATTTGCTGTAGAATTTAAATTCAAGGTGTTTGATAAAGTTGCTAAGGGTTAATATACCTAAGTCCTTTCTAATTTGGGCATTCCTGGAGTAATATTCCGCTTTCGAAATAACCCTAAGGATTTTATTTTCTTGTCTTTCGAGGTTATTTATGGAAGTCGCACAAGCACCACCCCATATCTGGCAGGCGTATGTAATTATGGGCCTGATGTACATTTTGTAAATTACGATTTTATTGTTCATAGATGGGCTTGAGTTTTTCGCTAGGAGGTGATACAGTGCTCTAGTGGCGGCGCTGTTGGCTTTAGTTTTTATTTCGTTAATGTGTGGCCTTCACGTTAGTCTTTTATCGAGGATTACTCCAAGATATTTTGTTTGAGAGGACCAATGTATTTCGTTTCCGAAAATTTTTAGTTTTTTGAATTCTTATCTTTTCCTTGAGAATAAAACCTTTTTACAGATACCTATATTTCATTGGTAATTAGGTTTTCAAACCTGCAGTTTTTGAGTTGATGAGGAAAAGGGGCGTGACACATTGTTATTATTTTTACAACACTAACAATTTTGAGAAAATATACCTGAAAAAAAAATTTTTTTTGCATAATTTAAGGAATGATTCATATACTTTATATAGACTAAAGAAGAAAAGTTTGTTTTTTTCACTTTTTCCTTTGCGAGCTAATTCCGCACATTCAAAAGGTTGCGCCCGAATAAAGAACAAAAAATATCAAATTCAAAGCATTGTTACCAGTAAATCTTAAAAATGTAAGCTTACAAATAACTTTTATTTACATAATATATATCTCAATCCCTGAATGTTAAAGTTCAGAAAAGCATATTGATTGCTGATTCAGTTTTTAATGCAAGTACATCACAGATAAGACCGATCACTGTTGACTTGTGCATAAGGTTAGATTTCAATGACTTGGTGATGAAAGCTATGTAATAAGTGAATGCGATTAGCAAATGTAATTTATTGAACATGGTGGATTTACACATAGTCTGTTTGAAAAGATGTATCGACTTGTTAATGTTATGTTGTCATAAATGTAACAAAGTATTAGTTAATTCATTTCGTGTTCGTGAATAAAAATTCTATGTAGAACAGAGGATTATATTTTGTTCATGGATATCAAAACAAAAATATAAAAACAGAAATTCATTTTAAATTACTGATTAATGACATACTTAAAATGGGTGATTTTGCTTTTTAATTTTCGTGGAAATAGCATATAAAATCATAAGTAAAATAAATTATCAAATGAAATATTTACATATTTGTTTGTATATCAATCTTGTGAAATATTCATTAAATGAAAATATTTGGAATTTTTTTAAAATGAAATTCATTTAGTCAAGATTTCTTTGACACAAATATTTTATTATTAGGGAATCTTATGGTGAATAAAACATTTTTATTTACGCTTTTAAAATTTCTATAATTATAAGAAATTTGTAATTTTTAATTCCACAGATTATTTTCAAAAATAACAATTCATTATTCAAGATTTTTTTGACAAAAATAATTTTTAATGTTTGAAGAATCACATAATAATTATTATTTTTGTTTGCACCTAAAATTTCTATAATTATAGCAAAATTAATTTTTTTAATTTTAGATTATTTTAATGTTAATAATTCATCTAGAGACAGGACATTTTTTGACAAAAATAATTTTAAATGTTTGAAAAATGACATAATAGTATTCCTTCTAAAAATAAATATTGAGTATTCCTTCTAAAAATAAATATTTTAATATTTTCCCCGTCCCGAATCTTTAACAAACAAACAGAAAATATGAAAAACATCAAAAATGAAGAAAGAAACCAATTCTTCCTTTCTTAAATCAGAGAATGAAATATTGCTTTCAAAGTAATGAAATGTTGTCTAGCGACACACACATAACGTTCTTGATAAGACGAAAATCAACTGTTATCAAATAACATTTCGTTATAACTTAACAAACGTTCTTAAAATAACGAGATGTTCTTATCGTTACTGAATAACCGTTCTTCAAAACGATAACGAGCAGTATAAGGAACTTTCTGTTATTCAGAAGGGAAACAATATTTCGCGTTTCTGCATAACAGGCAGTTCCTTGAATAATGTGAACAATTTCCCTACATTACCGCACAACAGTTCCAGACAACGTGCTGTTACTGATGTTCCAGTGGACAACAATTTTAATTTAAAATTAATCCGCCAATTAAACCGATAAATCGCCAAACTGTATGACACCTTATCATTGCAGCTCGGAATAATTTAAGGGTCTGTTATTGAATAACGCTATTTTTTTAAATATCCGACTATTTTAATAACGTTTACAAACATATAACGGTTATAAAATAACAAATTAAAATAACGACCATCTTTACAAAATACCATTGAGTTGTAATTTAAGGCTAAGATTAAATGAATTGACGATGAAAGCAATGTGATAAGTCTATGCGATTAGCAAGTGTATCTTCTTATTCGGCGTGGGAGCTTTATCAAATGCATAATAGTACATATTCTGTCCGTTTGAAAAGATGTATCGACTTGTTATTGTTATGTATTCATAAATGTACCAAAATGTTAGTTAATTCATCGTGAATAAAAATTATATATATTAGTAAAACTGTGGATTATTTTTTATTCATGGATATAAAAACAAAAACATATAAAGAGGAATTCATTTTAAATTACTGATAAATGCATAATTTCATAATTTGCTATGTAAATTAAAACAGACTATTCATAACCCTGAATGTATGAAACCACTTTTGAACGATATTAGAGACTGGCACTTAAGAAATAATAGGAATGCTAAAACTAAACTTCAACGACATTCTTATTGTATACCACCAAATCAATACAACTACTGCCAGAGGCTATAATTATCCAGAGGCTGACTATCACCTTCTATAGCTGAGAAAGCCAAAACACTCTCTTGTGACGTCAACACGCGGTGGCTGAAATCAATTGCCTTCGCTTACGAATAAAATGTTCAGTAGGAACTGATTTTATGCTGTTTAAAAGTCCCTAGAAATCAATTTTATACTTTTAAATTGACTCTGATACTATTTCGATGAAGAATATTGAAAAATTAATAGCAGCTATATAAAAAAATTTATTCAAGTGTAGCTAGTATCAATTTCAACTATAACTTACAATTGTGAATAACAACCTTTCTACTCATATTAAGATAGTCTATTAAATGTTATTCAATATTGGAATTCATATTTTCATTGGTGTGCTACCAAAGAAAATATAATATGTGATGATTATTAATATACCAAATAAACATAAAATGATTTTTATGCAATATATATATATATATATATATATATATATATATATATATATATATATATATATATATATATATATATATATATATATATATTATAAATTCCTGTGCATTACTATGTTTTATACAAAAATAATTATTAGCAACAGAATCTATTATGAATTATAAATATTTGTTTAAAATCTTTTAAATGCAAACACATGATTAATTTATTAGCAAAACATATTCATATGTATAATAGATGTACTCCATTTAATGGATATTAACTATTTTCTATAATTGAAGTGGAAAAGTCAAATAACAAAGTAAAAAATAATTTATTTTAATATTTTTTTTATATTTCTTCTAAACACAATACACAAATTTAATTTGAAAAACAAACATAAACATTATTTTGTATAACAGAACACATGTATATTATTAATATGTATTAGAACAAAATTAAATTATGTACATAAATATTACATTTTTATTCAATTTATTTAATGCATTCCTAACAATATATAATAAAAATATCGTAATAAAAATAAACTACTTGAATATACTGAAACTTACTTTCAAAATTACTTTAGTCTTAAAAGGAAATAAATAAATTGGATACAATTTCTGATAATATTACATTAAATAATTTTTTTCAGAATCAGGAAACGATTGATTTTTTCCATTTTTTTGATTGAGTATTAATCACTATAGAGTCATTTCTATTTCTGTTGCAATATTTTGAAGAAATATATTTATAGAGTATGTGACTATGAAAAATTTTAAATCATCAACAGCCTGTCCATTTTCCGATTTTTCAAAAAGTAGGTTAATTTCAGATTCATTCAGAATCCTAATAACTAAAAATTTATATGCTCTATGATAAAAACAAACGACAAGTAACACAACCTTTTAAAAAAGTAATATGTTCCTTAACAAAACACAAAACATCTCTCTGCATTTTATTACAGTATTTTCTGACAAACAAGATGAAATATTATCAATTAAATCATACAAATCTGTTTCATAATCCTCATAATTTCGATGTAATTTAATTTGCTTAGGATTTTGTAGTATATTACTAATATCAATAACATTCTTAACTTGAAATGGTAATGAATACTTACTGACTTTATTATTGGCACATTTTTAACTAAACCATTTATAATCAGATTTTAATCAGTTACAACAGAAGTACACAAATTTGGACGTGGATTATAGCCAACATTATAAACATAAAATTGCTTTTTCTTTTGACTGCAACACAAAAATCCAGAATATCTATATTTTTCAAGCATTTTTATATTTCATCTACATTTCCAAAATAGTATTTTTGCTTGTATTCCACAAGTCACTCTTTTTACTTTGCGCAATTTCTTCACACAGTTGAGCATTTCCACAACTTTGCGTTTAATTGAGGAATCCTCTTAATGACATCTTTATTTGTTAATTATTTTCAACGTCCATTAAAGATACAAGATACAGGAATAGAATTTAATTTCGGATATTTTAGGGTTCACGGCTATTCCATTTCCATTTATCGCTCAGAAAACTTCAACTAGTTCTTAAAATTTCACTTGGTTTTAAATTCAATTCACACAGCTAGAAGAAAATTTAAATTAAGAAAGCTGTATACATGCAACAAAGAAATCTCGGTTTTTCTTTTCTAATAATAGATTATTTATTTGATATGATCGTTAGGACACATTCTGAAAATAATGTCGAAATAGCTTAAAGTTTATATATTATTGCGGTTTTCTTAAACTCAAACTTTTTATTATTATTAATAAATCAATAAATAAATAATTATTTTACTTTTCTTTGACAATTTAAATTTGAATGACATGATTTTACGTTTAACAAGTTTTTAAAAAATTCCGTAGGAATTCACTTTTTATTTCATTTGAAGTTTTTTATTATTATTGTTAATTAAAATGTTCAAAAATAAAATAACAATAAAAAAGTTTAATAAATATGTGAACGTAAAATTCTCCATGCGCATTAATTTTTTTTCATGTACATGACATATGCTACAATTGTCGGTTATGATGTTTTCTTCAAATGTTTCTAAAAAATAGGTTGTAGCTTTACATATTATGCCGAATTTTTTTCATTTCTCTTTATATATGTAAATCAAGATTTTTCATTACACGGAAGGTGACTGGTTGAATTTATTCCCTCAAATTCCTAATATTCCTCAAAGTTCCTGATTAAATTCCAATTGTTTAAAATTCCTAGGAATATTACATCTAAATTTGCGAAAATAAAAGTTTCAAATTCTTTTAACTCTTTATCATTGTAAGTCAGTAGAGAAAAGTTCCAATATTGCAAACATCCCACAGGAAGTGCTTGTATTCAAGAACTTTTAGATGCAATGAAATTCTACAAACTCACAATCTGACAAAGAATAAATTTTCAGAAAGAAGTTGCTCGAGAAGATACTATCATTAAGAGGTGGCTTCTGGTAAAATTCTTCGCCGTTCAATTTCTGCGAAAACTCAAAATGCGGTCTTCATTGTGGTATTTGGAAAAAATTCTCGAAATAGACATTTGTATCCAAAAAAAAGACTTGAAAATACAGCAACTCTAGTCATCAGCAAGTTCAACTTGGAGTTTCAATACTACAAAACTAAATGCTGGCATGTTTTTAAAACCACATGCTCACACAAACTGTTAAAATTGCAGTAAGAACGATGCAACAACACTTTCATAAAAATCAAAAACCAGTATTCTGAAAATTTTAATAAATATGTATAATATAAAAAATTCGGATTTGATTCTACCGTAAAGAATTAGATTCTCTTGAAATAGAGAAATTAAATTGGCAAATTCTTTTTAGTTTCATAACAGTTGTATTTCCTCAAACGGTAATGTATGAGTAGTGACATCAAAAGATATAAATGTTACACATATTCATACTATGCTGATATGTTTTTCCTATAATATTTTTAATAGCTTTTGTATGTAAAATAACTTTAAAATCTATTACTTTTTATTATGTTCACAACAATGTATACATTTGCAGATTTTAAAATAATGAAGTAAATATTTAAAATTTATATATGCTTTCTTTGCAATATAAAAATTATAATATATTTTTTATTACGAATGTTCGAAAATTTTTCAAAATGCAATATGTAATCTTTAGTTAATTTTCATTAACTCTTTGATTTTCTATCAAGCAATAAAATACTTTGATGAAAAGTTCAATAAAAATCAATTTAATGGTATTTAAATTTGAAATTATATATATTTTTAAGTACGTCACAAATGTATTGTTTTTGTCAGATTTTTATTTTCTGACAAACAGTATCTGAATGCAAAATGTTTAATGCGCATTAACGTCTTTCCCGCGTCCATGGAATTTTACGACAGTTGCTCGCTAGGAATGTTTCTTCAAAAGTTCCCGATAACTTTTCTGATAAAATAAGTGTAACTTCGCACAAAACTAAAATTTAAAAAGTTTTGCTCAGACATTTTTATGTGAAGAATGTTGTAATGGGTGCTTAAACTCTTTTTTATTTGACAAATGTACATAATAAAGTGTTATTTTTGAAACGTTAATTGACATTTGAACAAATTTGCTCTCAACTTAATGCATGAATCAAAATATTGTTAGAATTTAAATAACGTGAATGGAACTGGAATTTATTTAGCTAAATATGAAATACATTATAATACACAGTTAAATACCAGCTTGGATTTTCCTTCTGAAACTGTATTTGATTGATCTGTTTGGAGTGCAAATCTTGAGAGTAGATAAGGTTTTTTCCTCCTCCTGAAAGTGGTACAGTTTAGATTCTACATTCAACGGTTCTGCTGCAGACAAGATAGGAAAAGAGAGGTTAAATGAAGCATTGAGTAATCTCCATGAGAAACGAAAAAACACGGGAATGAATTTCTTTTATTACATCCCGTTAAATATGTGATGGAGAAAATAATTTCTAATTCTTTAGTTTATCGATTTATATATGACATATGCTGGTATATTTGCTTTAGAGGAAACAGAAACGATTTTCAAAGCTCGAAATTTTATAAGGACACGTTAAAATGTCTCAGTAAAGTTTGATCTAATGTTTCTAGCAATAAGGGAACCAACCTCGTTTTCGTTGTACTTCAACTTACGACTTAAAATAAACTTAAGACAACTTAAGACATTCAACTTTCATAAAAAAAAGTGCTACTGTCCCAAAACTTAAACTAATGGTAACCGTCTCATTAACTTTATTGAAAAAGCTATCTTATATATCATTGCACCTGATTACTACGTTTTCGAATTGCTTAGCCAATATAATCGATTTTGCAATAGCCAGAGATTCAGACTTTAAATTCACAACAGATTCTCTAAATGACATTTTGTCTCGTCATAAACCCTTACAATTAAATTTGAAAAATTGTTAAATTAAAAATAACTTTAAAATTAATTTTGAAAAAATGCTATATGTGATCTTCAATGTATTTTAATAAGCTTTTTGATTTCCTTTCAAACAATAAAACAAACTTTGATTAAAAATTCAATAAAAAGTAAAATAATGCTATTTAAATATAAAATTATTGTTTAATGTACGTCACACAAATGTATTGTTTGCCTCAGATTGTAATATTTTTTAACAAATATCTTAATGCAAAATGTTCCATGCACATTAAAGTCCATGGAATTTTACGACAGTTGTTCACTAGGAATGTTCCTTTAAAAATTCCCGATAAAAATGAGTGTAACTTCGCACAAATCTAAAATTTGAAAAAAGTTTTCCTAAGACATTTTTTGAAGAATGTTGTTATGGGTGTTTAAAATTTTTTATTTAACAAATGTACATAATAAAGTGTTATTGTTGGAACATGAATTGAAATTTGAATAAACTTGAAAAATTTAAGGTATTTTTTGAAAATTGAAAAATTTAAGGATGTGTAAATTTTTGTGGTTATTGAAACTCACTCCAAAGGTAAGGGGATGGAGTTAATCTCTTTGTAAATATGCTTCAGTATCTTCCATTCTATGCAGTTTATACAAAGAAGCTGGACTTGCCAAAAATCAATAACTCTCTTAATGTAGAAATAGCAATCACTTAAAGGAGAAATTAATCAAACTTATAAAGAAAACATGGAAATTAAAATGCGCATAGAAATCGACTACAAGTTTCTCATGGAAATTAGCGAAATTTTCAAAGAAAAAATTAGGAAAAATTTTAAATTAAAAATAAAAAAAACATTTTAAACCAATAAACGGATGCATGGTAAACGACGCTTGGTATTAACTAAAATGGAAAAGCTGAGGATTTCACCGATAGCATGGCAAAACAGTTCAGTGTAAATTATACAGGCACAGATACAGATTTTAAAAATATTTTCATTCGAAAAAGTAAAAAATTCAAGTCAAATTTCAATTTCAATTCATTCAATTTCAAAATCAATTCAAATTAAAAACTCAAATTCATTCAATTCAGTAAAAATTTCAAATAACACACCAGGTGAGAGCGAAATTCAACCAACAAACAATTGAAGAGGTTCAAGAAATCATGGAAATTTTAAATAACAAAAAAATAACAGCGAAAAAAAATTCCATATTAAAATGATAAAACAACTTCCAACATCATACAACAGCTGACTAACATTTTCAATGAATGCTTTTTATTAAGCTGTTTTCCTTCTTCCAAGAAATAAACTTCAATTATCATAATCTTAAACCAAGATATGACCATGCTATGCCCAGCCACTATCAGTTTACACCCCTCCTTAATAAAAATGTTTGAATAAATCAAATACAATAGAATCAAATGCTAGAAAATCTCCCAAATTAATAGGATAGATAACGTAAAAACTCAGCACATCACCTAACAAGTAAAAAACATAATCGATTTCATTATGTTTTTTATTAAGGCCGGAAGATGATCGGACGAGAGGTCATTTATAACATCTGCAGGTATAGGAATTTTGGAATTGGTGATGACAATATCTAGAATGTCTGGTCTATGCCAATTGAATATTGGGTAATAAGTTGGTTCTGTTGGTGAGATAACATTAAGAGAGCGCTTAATGATAAGAGGCAGGAGGCTTTTGCCGTTATTGTTATTATTTCTGCAGTTCCAGTTAACTGATTTTGAATTTAAATCTCCAATAATAATAGATCCATTCCTGTGGGGAAGAGATGGTTAAGATCTTCGTTTGTAAGGCTTCTGTGTAGAGGGTTATAGATAGCTGTGATTTTAAGATTTCTACGGTTAATAAAATCTGTAATAATGGAAATTTCTTCATAGCCGTCTGCATTATTATTACTATATTGAGAGGCTGGAATACATTTCTTGATAAGTATCATAACTCCTCCACCACGGTGAGTTAGTGTGTTAGTGAAGTAGGTGGTGTAGTTTGGGAGTTGATTCCCGCTTGCGTGTGTCTCTGTAATGCAGCAGATGTCTATGTCGTTTTCTACAATAAATTTCTTTAAATCTTCGAATTTATTAGTAATGTTGTTTACATTCCAGTTGCAAATTTGTATTATTTTTTGATAACTATTGTGATTATTCATGATTGGTTTCCGTTGATTGACTGGTATTTCCTCGTGTGGTATTGATAGCATTTAGAACTCCTGTTTTATTAATATAGTATATTAATAGTTTTAATTTATCTAATACTTCTTTGGCTTCTGAAATGGTGTCAGTTGCTGTGGCTTGGGCGTATGATTTATTTTGGACAACTACTCCTTTAACTATTTTAATTGCATTGGTATTGTTCGACTGTTGTGCCGCTTTTTTAGCATCCTGTGTAGCTAGCTGGATGATCTCCGTTACAGCTAGCGCATTTGGCTGGCTGTTCTTTTGGCTTTTTACAGTCAGCTCTAAGGTGTGTTTGTCCTCATTTCACACATTTGGGAGTGTGCTTACACATTCTCTGCGAGTGGTGAAGCATTAGACATATATGGCAGTGTCGGGCCGTTCCTATTTTTGTACGGTTCAATGCGGACTGTACAGTTATTGATATATTTGCATTGATAAATTTCTTTGGCTTTTACTGTTTTAGACATAGTTATAATAAAGAGTGGCAGTTTCTGAAAATCTCCGTTGCGTCTTCTAGTCATCTGAGTTATTGATGAAATTACGAAACCCTCATTAATGAGTTCTTCTTTAATATCATTTATAGGAGTGTCTATAGGAAGATCACGAATGACAACGCGCAGGGGCTTCTCTTCATTTAATAAATAAGTATGATATCCAACTTGAAATGTTTCCAAAATCGTAATAGCTTTGCGATGGGAATCGCTGTCTGATGTTTTAATTTTACTTTGGTGCGCCGAGCACTTGGCGTGATAGTTTTTCAATCCAGCACGTATAAATGCTTGATTAATATCTCGCCAGCTACATGTAGGGTCCTTAATAATTATCGGTAGAATTTTATTAGTAGAATTTCTTAGATGCAAATTAATTTTAAAACTTATATAAGTAGCATTTTATAAATTTAATGGTAGTTTCAATCAAATGCGATTACTCCAGAGAAGTGTTATATTTGATTATTTTGTTGGCAAAAATAGCTTATATTTTGCATAAACGTTAAGCAACAATTTATATTATTCTTTGAATTTTAGAAATATTTAATAGTTGGGTGTTTTGCATTTTGTCCATGGGGATATCTATAGATGATCACAGCTGGCTATCTTCATGATGTTATCGGAATATAGACTCTTTTTTTATATTTGAGGGGGGAAGATTCCCCAAGCTGTACCAGAGATCTTAAAATGTGTTTTGGTGTTATTGGAATATTATCGCAATTAATGCAAAGACGGTGGGCTCTGTTGCCGTCTCTCAGGATCTCCATAACTCGATAGTGAACGATTCTAAGACTAGTAATAGTAAAAGTAAGGTCTCTTTTTGCTGTTATTTTACAAATCTGTGATTCTTTTTTTACTACTGTAAACAGTATCTTGCAACTGCTTTCACATCGTCAAGAGTTACTTTGAAGGTATATCCGTCATTAATGTTTCTCGCTTCCGTTGCAAATGGATCCCCTCTTCACTACCAGTGATTCCGCAAGAATACATATTTTGCTTAATTTTTCGATCTTTCAATTAATAGAACTGTCTAATAATTTTTATTAACATATAAATTATTAATAAAAATTTATAAACTAATAAAAATAAAAATTTATAATAGTATTTAAAATTTTGAAATATTTTAAAAGCGTGAGTTAGAGATGGCAAAAGCAGTTA
>JAJQOW010001443.1:0-49182 GCA_037975125.1 Latrodectus hesperus | reverse complement strand
GCTGACCACATTTCCCCCACTGGGTTGCTGGAGCTTCGTGAATTGGGGAAGTGTCCACGTAATTCTGCAACATCCAAAGTCCTTCTATTGGTGTGGCATGGATGTGGATTGGAAGATGCCAGCTCATATGTTGATCTCGTTACAAAATCATTTCTTAATCTGGTGAAAACCAGGAAGCTATCCCTAGCATGACTGACTTTCTGACCAGATGGGACTGTTTCAGCAAGACCCTATGTGCAGGAAATGTCATACGCAAGAGGAAATGGCAGAGCATATCATTTATGAATGCGAGGCTCTTGCCCTCCCTAGATTAACTTCTTTAGGCATCATCCATACTAGAGAGTTACACCTAGACTCCATTAAAGGGTTATCGGACTTTATTAATAAAGTGGGTGACCCGAGCAACTGGAACTAGGAAACATTGGGTTTGGAGTTAATGGTACAAAATGCTGATAAAAGCAGAGGTGCCCAATGACATACAAACCCAATTCTAGGAAGAAGAGAAGAGAAGAAATCATAATTCAAAGTTATGAGTCCTTTCTTGAGAGGCGAGCATTTCAAACCCGTTAATTTTAGGTATAATCCGAAGCTCGCTTTCACCGCTATGCAATGCAAGTTCATTAGTTGAGTTGAGTGCTTTGGAGATTTCCGAGGTTTCGTTTGCTGTAGCATAGAAATATTTCTCACGGATAATGAAATATTGTCTGTATGCATTATGTGGAGAAGATGTTCAAAAGTTTTCCAGTAGTTCTCTGCTACTTGAATTTCGGTTGTACCGTCCTAGGGAAGATTACTCTAGGACGTCCTTATTGAGAATTTGTTCTAAATATATTTCTATACTCATCCAACTGTATAATATGACAAAACAAATTCTAATAACTGAACTACGCTTGTTGCCACAGCATTGTAAGACTGTTTTTCTTATTTTGAAAGGCAAATGTGATAGTTAAGGTTTAATTAAAGATTCATTCATAAATTTAAATCCTGAAAAGTATTTTTTATTTTTATATATGTTTATACTAAGCGATGAACATCTTAGTAATAGTAAAAATTCTTGATAAAATAGTTGTAAGCTTCTGAATATCATAATTTTGAATAAGAAAAGAACTATATAATTACTGATTAAAATAAAAATATTCTATAATATTTTTAATTTTTTCGTATAGGAAAAAACAGTAACATTGGAACGTATTTTTAATTTTTTTCTTTTTTTCCACTGTTAAGCAAGAGGATATAATAAATCTTAAATAAATTATTGATATTTAAATCTATATTAATGAAAAAAATAATAAGTGACATAATAATACGTATTGTTACTTTTATAAGTATATTCAACACTTCGTATAACATTTTATACAAGTAATTTCACGTATAACATTGTTTCATATCTAGATACCATTAGAAATGTATTTGTAAACAGAGAGCAGCAATACCCATAGGTAGAGCTTGTATTTAATGTTATTTTATTTCATGTAAATGAAATGCTTAATCCAGATAATTTAATGTATTAATTCCAGAATAACTTAGATGTTTAATCCAGATTAATTGAATAATTTAATCAAAATTAATAAAGGCTTGAGACCTCAAAATTTTTAAATGAACTATTTATTTTTAATGAAATAAGTGATGTAGCTTTAATGATTTTTTTATCAAACTAATAGAACATTTAATCATTTTACTAAGGAAAGAATAACGATTCGAGATTTTTGAATAAGATATATAAGAGATTGAGATATTAAGAAATATTATTTGTGTGCAATTGACATGATTAGTTTATTCATTAAAAACTAAATAGGATTTAAAAATGTTTTCTTTAAAACAATGATAATTTTCCTAAAATAGAATGACTATCTGATAAATATTTCAAAATTCCATCAGGAAAAATAAAGCAGCCACAAAAAGCACTCAGAAGCAAATATATAAAATTCATAATAATAATTATTTTTAAATATTATACAACAATTCAATAATTATATTTCATTTGTTTCGTGACTTAAAAAATAAAAATTAACCTAATTTTTTTCTCAACAGATCCATGCTTGGAAAATCCATGCAAAAATGGTGGCAGCTGTGTAAGGGATAAAAAAGGTTTTAAATGTAATTGCAAGCCACTTTTTAAGGGAAAAAATTGTGAAAAACGTGAGTTTGTTTTAAAATATTTCTCATACAATTCTGGTATTTTTTTAAAAATTTTACATATCAATATTTTCTTTATTTCAAAGTACATGTATCTGATCATATATCTGTTTTATTGATCTTAATTCAAGGAATCGTAAAGGTGTATTCATAATGCGTAAACAAAATTAAATCCTCATTCATTATAAACAATATCCAGATTCTAGAATAATTACTATACTTCTTAGAATTTTTTTTAGCTTAATATGTTGTTGTTGTCGTCTTGTGCCAACGCTAGCATTATGGGGTGCGCTACTCCCCTTTTCCAACTGAACCATATTTTGGTGTGGAGTCCGATTTCCTTAGTACACACATGCCAGAGGTACACGTTTATAGGGTAGGCAGCCATTCACACCTCATTCATACAAGGAAAGGACAAAGACATGGTAGATAGAGAGAGAGAAAGTACATCCATGCCCGAACTGGGATTGGAAACCAGGACCTCCCTATCCGTAGTCAGGCACAATGACCACTAGACAAGATGGGAGACAGATTAATATGTAATTAAATAATATGTGTTTTGATACATTTCTTCTTTTCTTCTCTCTTTAAAAATATATGTATCAAAGTTAAGTTTTCATGGTTTCTGAATTAATTTTGATACCTGCATAATAGCTTGCACAAACCAGGAGTCTGCAGCCCATTTTATTGCGTCAGAAATAGCTATTGTTCTGTGTTCGAACTCAAATGAAGTAAGTCTGTATTCACACTCAAAGGTGGGAACTAATACTGAGGAAGAAGATGATTGTTCTTCAGCAAACGTCAGTGTATTTGAGTAGAAAGGATAAGAGTAAATAAGGGAAAGCTTATCCAACTTGCATAGTTATTAAACATACTTTTGATTGCAGATCTTTTTTACCAGTTTTCGCTGCTTGGATCCGATTTGAAATTGAAGACTTTTTAATAAGATTATTGTTTTTTTTTTCGTTGCTTTTTTATATTATTATATTAGTTTTGCTTTCATAATGCAAGTATAGCGATGCTTTTGATTACATATTGGTATGACAATTGTCGCAAAAAATACAATTAAAAAATCTTTTTTTCTAGAAAAGCGGGATAGTTGTCTGTAAAGGTTTAATTTCCGATAATTACTTGATAATAATTAAGCCTTTGAATTTCATACATTTATGCGAATGGTATTTTCGAAAATAAAGGTTCGTTAAATTTAAAATTATTTTCATATTCACTGAACAAAAATATATTCACCCATTAAACACCTGATGCAGTAATTAACTTTTACAGTTATTTATTGCATTGAGCCAAAACAAAGATAACACCATATTGATACAAAATGCATCAGAATTCTCTACTACTGCAAAATATTCTCCTTCTTTTTAGGTCTACAAATAACTGGCTAAACATCCATAGGGAATTCACTCGCTCTTTAAATAATTTGAAGAATCCTGCAAAGTTCCACACAAATTGCATTGCAATAACTGTTAAAAATATTCAAAATGGAATGATAGATATTTTTGGTATCTTCGTATTATCCCGTTGTCAATTTTTACGAAAATATTTGCACCAAATTTTTGGAACTCTGCACCAAATGCTGCAGTTAGTCATTGCATTCACATTTAAAAAATTTTTTTTATTATATTTAAGCTCATGCCTTTTATTTTTTTATTATTTAATCGCACATTCATATTCCAAATTTAAGATAACAAAAATTAGAATATCATTTGAAAATAAAGTTTTAAATTATATTTCTTGAATTTAAGACATAAACTAATTGCCTTGTTTTCTCCTCAAATTTTGAAACTTTTTATAAAATTTGCAACATTTGGCGATATATTTTTTCACAAAAATCTATGGCATTAAGCAATGCACCGTATTTTCTGATTTTTTGGCCAACGTTCGCTTTGCCACCTTAAATACCTTAACGCGTGCCACCTTAAAATTTAACTATCAGAAGACTAATTACTTACATAACAAATTTGCAACAACCATATTATCAGCTCAATTAGTATTTTTCGATTATTAAAGCAGAATTTGAATATCGCCAAATTCTCAATATTGCAAAAGCAGTAGAAACAAAATACTATCGCTTAACTATTTATGACTTTCATATCCACGATAAAAAATTACAAAGAAATTAAGTATTAAATATATTTTTGTTTGGTGGAAAATCTTGTTTTCATAAAATAATTTCTGCTATTTTATAAAAACACCAGAGTATGAGCTAGGTCCTGATATCTGAAAAATAACATATGATGTTTCAGCTTGTAAATTGTTTGTGACGTAAAAAAATCGCCCTGTGGCAATTGCATTTTGTGTAAATTCGGCACCATGTGACAATGCATTGCAGTCTAATCTAGCTCTTTTACTGTATGCGAACAAAAATACATTAATGTGACATGATAAATGCCGTTCTTCAGAAATAGCCGATAAATTTAGCTGATTCTACTATGAGTATGCCACCGATATTTTGATGTCAGTTTTCACTATTTTGATTTCCCTAGAGGACATCGTTTATCTACATACTGATTATGTTTTACAACAATTTTCACAGGATTTTATTTTCTTTTTTCATAAAATAAACTTTATCTTTAAAAATCATTAAAAAAGCATGCTGGGGAACAGAAAAAGACATTATTAAATCATTTGAAAACATATTAAATTTAACTGATTAGTTACTACATACATGAGAAGGTGCAAGTTTATGGCTAAGAACAAAGAAGTCATTCTCCTGTAGAATATTAATTCCAATCTTTATAAAAACCTCTTGGGGTGAAATGAACAAATGTATTCAAAATACAAGCCATAATAGCGTTTTTTTTAATTGAAAAGTTCTGATTTATTTTATTACAGTTAAAGAACAAATTGACTTTTAAAATTATAATTTACATTTTTGAGTATACATTTTCTTTCAATTGAATATATTTATTATTTATTACAAATGTTGATCGTTATTTTTTATTGCTTATACATAAGAAACTTCGACATTCATTTCATCCCTTCTTTTTAGCTTCATGTGACGGGTCACCTTGCAAAAATGGAGGAACTTGCAAAATAAAAGGGGAAACAGCTTCCTGTACATGCATAAACAATTGGCGTGGAGATACATGTGAAAAACGTAATGGCCTATATTTAATTATTTTTTTGTTTCATACTTTGTGTAACCTGTTGGGAAATATCACTTGCTACTCGTACATTCACATTATATTACGTATAATTTATTGGCTATTAACATTTAAACTCTTCATGACTATCATTTAATATGTATTAAAATGCATTTTTTAAAAATTCATCTGATTTTAATCACGTTATGTCACAATAATGTTTTATTTTAAAATTATTAATAGCATTTTTATTTGAAAAGCGTGAAACTAAATCTCTTACTCTATTTTTTTATCAATCAATCAATCTATGTATCTATGTCTATCTATCTATCTATCTATCTATCTATCTATCTATCTATCTATCTATCTATCTATCTATCTATCTATCATATATATATATATATATATATATATATATATATATATATATATATATATATATATATATATATATATATATATATATGTATATATATATATATATACACAACTGGCCATTAAAATTGCTACACCAAGAAGGAATGCAAATAACAGAAAGATATTTATTGGACACATACATTATAAAGGAAAGAACAAGTGATTAGATTTACAGGAAATTAGGATGAATAGGTATTGAGAAATCAGTACCCACAGCAGCCACCTCTGGCTGCAATAACAGCATTTATCCACCTAGGCATAGAGTCAAACAGAGATTGTATGGCTTGTACGGGGATCTCAGTCCATGCAGCTTGAACACTATACGACAGTTCATCGACAGTAGTGGATGGTGAGTGATGGCGTGCCAATCGCTTGGCAACCATTGATCACACGTTCTCAATTGGTGACAGATCAGGAGAACGTGCTGGCCAGGGTAACAGTCGAACCTGTTCTGTATCAAGGAAGTTCAGAACAGTACGGGCAACAAGCGATCATGATTATCCTGCTGAAACAATGCATTAGGGAGGCCTCGAAGGTAGGGCAGAAAGCACGGGCCTTAACACATCGGAAATGTAACGGTTGCTGCTCAAAGTGCCGGTAATGCGAACAAAAGGTGATCGAGACGTGTATCCAATGTCACCCCATACCATCACTTCAGCAGATGGGCCAGTATGGCGATGTCCAATCCAAGCTGACAATTCGCGTTCTCCACGATGCCTCCAAACACGAATGCGGCCATCATGGTCCTGTATACAAAACCGAGATTCATCTGTAAAGATGACGTTATGCCATCCCTGCGTCCAGGTTCGTCGCTGATCCCACCATTGAAGGCGCTTTTGTCAGTGACGCAGCGTCAATGATAGCCGAAGCCATGGTCGCCATGCAGACAATCCATGCTGCTGCAAACGTCGTCGAACTGTTCGAGCAGAAACTTGTTGCCTTGCAAATGACTCCATTTCCGGACTCAGGGTTTGTGACGTGGCTGTACGATCTGTTGTGACCATGCGGATATGGTATGTGTGACTGTCTGTCTGTCTTCTCTGCTGTTAGTGATGGGGAGTTGCTGAGATCCTGCATGACGTTCCGTATGATTGTCCTGAACCCATCGATTCCATATTCTGCCAACAGTCATGGGGTCTCAACCGACGCGAGCAGCAATATTGCGGTACGATATATCGCAATCCCGGAAGGCTATAATCCTTCCTCGATCTAAGTCAGACACGTGCTGATTGTCATTTCTTCTTCTTACACGAGGCATTACAACAACTTTCTTGGCCGAAAACAACGTTGAAACGGAAACTGAGTATGAGAAAACTGTTGTCAAATCTCTGGTTTTATACACATTGTAGATGTCGCTATTGTCGCCTGCTTTGTATGAATGAGCTGAAAATCTAATCATTTGCATATCACAGCAAGTTCTACCTGTCATGCAAATTTCACGTGTGTGGTGTGCTGCGTTCCTGGTGTAGTAATTTTAATGGCCAAAAGTGTATATATATATATATATATATATATATATATATATATATATATATATATATATATATATATATATATATATATATATATATATATATATATATATATATATATATATATATATATATATATATGTGTGTGTGTGTGTGTGTGTGTGTGTGTGTGTGTGTGTGTGTGTGTGTGTGTGTGTGTGTGTGTGTGTGTGTGTGTGTGTGTGTGTGTGTGTGTGTGTGTGTGTGTGTGTGAGTGTGTGTGTGTGTGTGCAATACAGTATGTCCACGTAAAGTCCCTTTCCACCTTCTTAACTTTGGAACGGCTGCTGTTATGTTTATAAAAGTGGTGTCTAGGTATAGTAAAGTGGCCATGCGCTACTAAATGAAACCACCTACTGCGCCACCTGGTGGAAAACTGTGGAGTTAGCATTTGTATCTCTAAAAAGTAAAAAAGGATAGGTAAAAAAAGTGATTTACAAAGTTGAAGAGCATCCTCGATTTAGTTCGTAAAGATACCTTGTAGGCATTAATGTAAAGAATACAGCGGTTAAAACGCGCATTTGTTGTTTCGTGTGTTAATCTTAAGAATCTATGGTTTCAACATGACAGCGCACCTGTGCTCACAAGACATCTCCAGTGAAGCAGTATCTCGTCAAGGAATTTGACAATCAAATACTAGGGTATGGTGGTTTCGAAGAGTGGCCTCCACGTTCTCATGATCTGGCTCTGCTGGACTTTTTCCTGCAGGGATAGTTGAAACCGCAGGTGTATGCGACCCCTCCACAAAAATTGCAGGTTCTTAAATGACGCATTACAGTTGCTTGTTCCAACGTGCGCAACGTGATCTTCAAGTGAGGATCCAAATGTGCATTGCAGCTGACGGTGAAAAGTTTGAACATTTTAAATAAAATATATTGTTATATCTATTTGTTTTTTCTTAGATCGTTTTGTCACGTTACAGTACGAAACAACAAATGCGCTTTTTAACCGTTGTATTCTTCACATTAATGCCTACCAAATATCTTTTCTTACTAAATCGATAATGCTCTACACTTTTGTAAAACACTTTTTCTCTCTATCTCGTTCCGTTTTCGAGATAGGAGTGCTAACTCTGCAGTTTTACATCAGGTTAAGCAGTAGTCTGTTTCATTGAATAGCGCATGGCTACTTTACTATACCTAGACACCACCCTTATAAATATAGTAGCAGCTGTTCCGAAGTTAAGAGGGTGGCAAGGGACTTTAGTGGACATATATATATATATATATATATATATATATATATATATATATATATATATATATATATATCCTTTTGAAGTGAGAAGTAATCTTTCTACTTTGAAATATCGCCCTAAAATTTGTGTACATGCATGAATTATCTTCACGAGTTTGTCTACATAGAAATGCGTATCTGTAGACTGATTGACCACCATAATTTTTTGAATACGAGATTTTATTGGAAAAAAATCTGCTATATGACGTGGAATCCAAACCTCTTCTTGCATCCAACTGAAGGTAAAAATCGAACGCTCGAACTGTTGAACGAAATGTCAATATGCAAAGCATTCTGCTGCCACTACTAGAAAGAATTAAAATAAAATATGAAAAAATTAGAATAAAATATTATTTAGTTTACTTTCATCTTATTTGAAGGTTTAAAGTGAATACGTGTGTGTGTGTGTATGTGATTTGTGAGCACTGATAGTAACTAGAAAAAAATAGGTTAGGGCCTTACAAACAAAATCCAAATTTTAAAAAACAATGAATCACTACTTAACTGATTATATTCTAACGAAACCGAATTTATATAAAATCAAAAATGTAGCAAGTTCATCATGCATCGTCTTGGGAAATCAAAAATTTCTTACCTTTTCTAACATACGTATAAAAAGAAACTCAAAATTTTTTTAATTCGAAAGAATTTTTAGATAATCATTTAAAGGTGAATGCGCGGATGTTGCGTTAATTAAGTAAAAAGGAATTGTAAATTAAGCGTTTATTCTGCACTGCCTTTTCGTAGCGTGGTTTTGCAAAAGACATTTAAGTTAAAAGAAAGAAAAGTAGCTGAAAATGGGACAAGGTGATTACCTATTGCGCCAAGGTACGTAGTCTAGGTTCTATATATCAAATCCACAGTGAACTTTGTTGTGTCAGAGAGACAGAAAATAGTTCCTATTTTTACTCTGGTGTAGGCTCAAAAGAAACACTGTTAAATTTTGATCCCTTCATTGCTTTAAAAACTTGAGTCCCTTGATACTATTAGTAACCTACATTATCATACCGTGTTGTACATGTACTATATACATGAAAACAATATGGAACGATATGCGTCTCTCATAAACTCCAGATATTCTTTAAAGGAAAGAAAAAGAACCATTCAAATGTGAAAAATTATCATGCAATGCACTAATTGAAGTCATTATGTGGTGTTGTTTATTCAGATATTTCTTAATTTTATCTAGTTTAGGTCTATATTTAATATACACTGTTTGCTAAAATGGTGTCATATAACTTAAATTTCTATATATTTTTTTCTGCAGACCCGTGGTGCGATAAAGAGATTTGTGGAAAAGCAAATTGCAACATTAGTAAAGATGGTATGGGCTTCTGTTCATGCAAAGAAAACAGTGAATACTTTAATTACGAAATAAAAACGTGTGAAAGTGAGTAAAATATTTTGAATACTTGCCTTTTTAATAGTACTGCTTTAAATCAAGGTCCCCCTAAATAAGTTTAAATAGATTTAAAAAATAGGTTAGGGTGATTGTGTGAGGCTTTTCTGCTATTGTGTGATAGTAAGTAAAGAGTAGTTCTTTTGATATTTAGTGTTTTAATAATACTGTTCTAAATTGTGCTTTTCTTTAAACATTTATTGGTTTCACATATTTTGGTAAAATATAACTCTAATAGGAATTAGGTGACTCACAAATTAGAAAATTAATCTCATCGATAATTGTTGAAATAAATTTATCAAAACTTAATTCCACATTTTAGTTAATGAATAACATTCTAAACGTTTACATAAAGGAACCTAGTATTTCAAAAGCGAATGTTACAAGAATGTAAGTGTTGCCATTTATGTGACGTTTTTATTTAAAAATTGACTATAAATTTTTTTAAATAAATATCTAAAAAATTTTTTTAATGTTTCATATTAAAGCTTTTTCATATCTAACCTATTTGCATCTACTTTACTGGTATGTGAAATTTTTTTTCCAGTTTCTATTTATAGGAAAAAATGCAACATTGTAAGAAATTTATGAAAAAAAAAATGTTTAAAATAATGCCTATCACCTTCAGTTTTGCACCATTAATTTCCAAATTTTAAATGTTAAAAACATTTTAATATAAATATTTATTTTTATCTTTTGTAACTAACTTTTTATCATAGGCATATATAAATTCTGGATCTTGCCGGATTTGACTAACGGCACTTTTCCAGAGGCATTTAATACATTTCTATTTAACGTTCTGCTTAACATAGCTGATTAAATAGAATCAATGTTACTTAACTGCTTAAATAGAATGATGCAGACAGAAAGTTTGATACAAATTTTACACTTTGTTATTTAACTACATTGAAGGAATACTTATTTTTTAATCCTGTTTTTCTTTTAATACATGCAGTTCGTAAAGCATATATAATACATATGCAATTTTATATATTCATTTATACAGAAATGAATTGCTTTTTTTTATTTTTGTGCCAATAAACATGTTAAAATAATGCATGATTAGTACATTATAAAATTCATCATTTGTATTATTAATTTTTATTCATCATTCATCGTTTGTATTATTAATACAGCATGTGTTGCTGTGAAAACAAAATAATTTCTAGTAATTCCTTCATTGTGGCAGTTTGAATCATACAAGTGGGTTAGTTTAGCGAACTATATTAACAAAGTTGGTATCTTCTTTGTTCTCGGAAATGTTAACTTGCCTTTTTGTGATTTTTTTCATTTGAAGAAATTGCGATGTTAATTGTTGCAAACGAAGGTTTGCTTTATAATATATTGACGTAAAGATTGGCATATTTTCTGTTAATCCTATCATTCCTTTTCAGAAATTCCCGAATGTGTTAGCAATGGATGTGGTAAAAACCAAAAATGCGATCCTATTTCTAAGAAGTGTGAATGCTTAGATGGTTACCATCCGGATGCTGACAACGCACAGTGCAACAGAAGTAAGTGATCAAGGACATTCTGAAATTACGGTCCCCACTCCCAGCTGTGAAATAATTTTCAATGATTCAAACAATAATTTTCTGCTATATATTTTAAAAGGTTCTGAAAATACAGAAGTAATAACTTTAAAACTTTTCAGTCTAAAAAAATTACACTGCTTTTAAAAATAAAGAAAACTGCTCAACATGAGATTTAAGTGTATGATAAAGTTATTTGTATCACTGAATTCGATTGTATCATAATGCTAAGACATGTAATAATTTTTCTCCGAGTAAGTTCTAAGAAAAATGCAAGTAACATTTGTGAATAATTCTTTGCGACGTCAATACATAGTTTATATAGACAAGTCATTTATTTTCTTTATCAGGGTTGTTGGTGAATTTTTTCTCCAAATCTCCAAGCAAAAAATAAACAATGAAATATTAATTTTTGATGTAAAAAAATCGAGTTCTTTTCATTCATTCACCAAATTTACATTAATATTAATATAAGGGGTCCGTGGTAGCCTAGTGGTTAGGGTATCGGCCTTCCATCCGGATAGGCTGGGATTCGATTCCCAATGCCGCCAAAGACCCACCGAGTACATGCGATATACGTGCTCGTTAAATCTGTGGAATCGAAAGTCCTGTGGTCGGTCATTGGGCAGTTACCACCATGGGTGCAATGGTCTGGAGAAAATTTACTGCCTTCTTCAGATCAATGCCGAAATTGTGAGAGTAGATCCTCTGGTGCTGCCATCTATCGGAGGAGTTGGAAGAGCAAAAGTCATGCTTTCGTGGTGCTCATTGTGCTCTGAATAAATGAAAGGCATGCTCCCAATTGACTTAAATTTGCATAGCCAAGGCATAGCGAACTTGGCTTGTTTAAGTGTTATTAGTAACAACAACAACATTAATACATCTTCTGATAACAGAAATACAGAAATGTTACGACTACGAGGAAAGACGGTTAGGAATCTTCATATAAATTTTATTTTCGTAATAATTTTCTCTCATCCGCCGGATCTTTTCCGCAATCCCCATTTCAAGACATTTTGTTCGAAACTCAACTTTACCAAATTTTCCTACATTTGTTTACTTTTACCTTTCGTAATTAGTGATCGTAATGCACCATTTAGAGCTCATTTCATCAACGCAAATCTTTTTAGTTATTACTTTCGGCGCTAACACATTGAAGGCACATGGAAAAAACTTGTAAATATTAGCTACAAAAAATATATTGAACAATAAAAAGCTACGAACATGTTTTAGAAACATACTGATAAAGTATCATGGTTAATAATTATCTTTTTTGGGATCCTTACCATTTGGTGATTTTAACATATACAACCGTGAAAAAGGATTGTACCAATAATATTTATAAATTATGTGCTACCATTATATACAAATTTAAAATAATGGAGAAGATTAATAACAGAAAAGATCTGGATTAAATACATTTTAAGTGTTTTCATGCATTTTACAAAGAAACATAGAAATGGAGTGAAAAAAAATTAAAACCACAAATATGAAAAGGAGTATAGAATTTTTACAGAACACAGTTTTTTTCTAAATATTTTTATCTCATAGTGTTAAAAATATCTGACATAAATATTAAAATATATTTCTAAATTGAAAATGAATTTTTCTGTTATTATATTATAAATAATACATTAGTTACTCTATAAATTTTTTTGATTTAATAATATTTGATCATTGACGCAATTTTAATAAAGTTTAAGGGTACCAATTTCTAATATTTTTTTATTTATTACAATCATTATTTTAGGATGTTAAAAAAGTATCATCAGTATGTACACGTGATTAAATATTTTGTGAAAATTTAATGTAATTAAGAGCATTAAATATTCAATAAACGAATATAATTTAAAAATTAGCTGTCAGATTGTACAATTAAAATTTGTTAAATTATTTTTTTTAAATTTTTTTCACTGAGGCCAAAATTGCCTGGGTTAGACTATACTTGAGGGTGCCCCTTGAATTCTCGCCAAGTTTATCGCCAAGCTGGGCTATGTTGTTCTATTTATGGTAACCCTAAACGTTATTCTGAAATCCATTCACGGTTCTGATTGGTTTTCTTCTCAGGGTAAATTTAAGCAACATCTGTAGGTGCTATTAGAAAATTCTGTGTACCTCAAACTAAGGACATTTCAGAAAAATAAAGTGAATGCATTTTCTTTTTTTTATGTGCTTTTTGCATTATTTTTGAAATTTCATTGTGTTTTGGCCGCCATTACTGTTGTTAGGATTGGCGCCCAACAAAAATCGCCAATCTTGCCAAGGGGCACCCTCAAATATATTTTTACCATTGACTGGTTAGTTAGAACGTCGTTCTCAATATCAGAAGCAAAGGATTTCAAATCCCGATTTAACTGAAGAATCGCGGTATCCACTAAAAGAGCTTTATCACGTTAAATATTTCGGAGTCACAATGTCCTCCAAGTAAAATTATACCTCTGAGGGAAGGTTGTCAAATATTGTGGAATCTCCTATTTTGGTCCTTGCCTATAAATTATGATGAGTCTCAACAGGGTACTTTCAGCTACTGGTAGATATCAATTCCGGAATAAGAAGAGCGAAATATGTTATTGTGCGGCAATATTTTTTTTTACTGTTTGTTTCTTTCAATCGGTTACACGGTTACACATAACAGCTAACTTGCCCATTATTTTTAATCGCAATCAATTGACGAGATCTACACTTGAGCTTGCAACTTCCTTCTGAAACATCCACATCACACTAGCGGAGAGACATTAAACTGTATCAAACAATAACGTGCACGTTAACCCTCAGTACAATAGTGTTTAAAAGGATTATATGCTTACTTATTTATATACAATTTTAAAAAAATCAAGCATTCTCTAAAAATATTTAAAATTTTTAAATTTTGTAGAACTCTTCAATTTTTTATAAGGAAATTAAAATATCCAAATGTATATATATACACACACACACACACACACACACATACACACACACACACACACACACACACACACACATATATATATATATATATATATATATATATATATATATATATATATATATATATAGATATAGATATAGATATAGATAGATAGATATAGATATTATCATTAATGTTGATGTCATTAATAATATTATAAATTTCAGCAAAGCTGTGTGAATCTAACCCATGTTTTGATGAAGAGGCAATATGTGAGGAGACTGATATACCAAAAATAGTGAAGTGTTCCTGTAAATCTCCGAAATTTTATACTCGAAACAAATGTGAAGGTAAAGAAATTCAAGACTACTTCCATACTTAGCCCTGGGATATTTTTCTATAGACTTAAGCCAATTATTTGCATATTTAAACTTTTTAGAATTTTATAATTTGTGTTCTTTTTTATATTTTTGCTTTTCATATAAGATTTAAAGTCAGTGCCGTCCTAATTAGGACTAAGAACATTGCACCTATAAATTTGGAGCGGAAAATATTTTATATACGTCAATTTGACCCGCTGCCAAATTAATTTGACCAAAGTGTTTTGAGGATAAGATATTTTAATAAATGAAGTTGGGAGTTATTTTATAATTAAAAATAGTGTCTATAGTGTACTCCTACCTTTAAATGGAATTTGTCTATTTCTAATCTCTACTTATTATACAATACTTATTATTATACAATACTTATTATATCTTATTTGATATTCCCGAAATAAAGAGTGGAAACTGGACTAACTGTAGAATGGACAATGAGCTGTTTCTTTTCTCAGTTTAAAATCGATTAATGCAAATGCTTAATGGTTCATAGTGGAAATAAAATAAATTTGTAAATTTTAATTTTCAAATGTATCTGACTATTTGAATACTCCAATGCTATTTAATTTTTGAGGCTTCTTCACTATAAAATAACTGAGTGTAAACATATGTGAAATTTTTCAAAAAAAATTTTGTTTTTATTTAATATATCAAGAGATACATACCTACATAACGCTGCAAGGAAGTACTGGACTATACCTTAAGTTAAAGGGTTTAGATTACTCGCCTATTAGCAAGTGCCATGTAATTTTGAGCCACGTTCAAGTCACAAGGTCACACGTGAGATCTTACCTTTCTCTCCACGTCTAAACCAATCCTGAATTATAAGGCATCTGTACCCTCAAAAAGCACAAAATCAGAAGGGTTCAAGAAGATTAATCTAAAGTTATTCCAGCATCAGTGGAGAGGTTGAAAACACACAGGTGACCATTTTCTTAATATGTCATAGACAATTTTGTAGCATTGTATTTGGCTTCGTACATGGCTTGACCATGAAAGTATGCTTGGATCTGTGTTGAGGTGGAAGCAGAAGTCAAGTAATTACATCACTACTGACTCTTAACAAAGCATTATGAAAACCCACTGACAATGAAAATTATTGGAAAAATTATGTAAATTTCCTTTAAAATGAACAAAAACGACAAAATCTCTCCTATATGATGATGTCAATTCAGCCGTCTGAGAGCTTTCTGTAAAGGAATCCGTATTATTTGCTGCAAGAGATAAAAGAAAATCAATTACGTAAGTAATCAGTCATCAAGTTTGGAAGCCTGGCTAAGGAGAAGTTGACAAATAAGAACGTGTAAAACATTAAATTCAAACAAATAAGCAATAAATATACTAGAAATATAGTGAAAAGTGCACAGAACTACTGCAAATAAATGGCAGCCCGGAAATTACTCCGCTTACTAAAGTGAAACGTAAAGACCATGATAATTATCACTTATATAAAAAGTTTAAATTGATAATTTTGTATTATCATTTCAATTGATTTTTATAATGTATTCGATATCTCAAAAAGGTGTACAAAATAAGAAAATTGATAAATATTGCTGCTTAAATATAACATTGAGAAATTTCGTTTTTGCCAAGTATATAAATGATTTTTCATTATTTATTCCATATAAGTTTTACTTTTCAACATTAGGTGCTTAGTTTTCTATTGCTTAATTAATATTCTAATAAGAACTTTATTTTTTCAGATCTAACCTGTCTCTTGCCTTCTTTAAGAAAAGATTGCAAAAGTGGTTGCCCAACTGGTATGGAAAGACAAAAGGGAGAATGCAGTAAGTAAAAGAATTTCATATAAATTCATGTGTTTTGCAACATAGTATTCTGCATTGTTATTGTTGTTTCATAAAAGATTTTTAAATCATTGTATCTAATCTCCGGAGACAATGTCTGTTTCTTAACATTATATCGTACCAATGATCAAGTCATTATCATTGTAAATAGCGAAGTTATTCACTTACCGTGAGCGTGCTTATGTAGCTATAGGTGCAAAATATTCGATTTATTTCATAAAAAAGCATTTTTTTAAAGGACTGCTGAAATTAAGAGTTTTTATTTAGATATTGAGACCGTTGAAAATTTTCAGTAATTCAATAATATAAAAATGGAAAAAGCCAAATCATTTGGATTTATTTTTAATACAATCCGAAATGCTGAATATTGATGACAACGAATACGATTCTCTGATAATACATAAAAAAACTAATGCACTAATTTACATTAATATCTTGAAATTATTGATTGAATACTTTAATTTTGATCTAAAATAAAAAAATTAATTATTTTAGATCAAAATCAAAGATCATTATCTCCAAAATAATTTAACGGTTTTTCAAAAAAAATGGATTGGAAGTTTTGCTTCTCTATTATTATTAAATTCTACCAAGTCTGTTATAGATTTGGTGGAACATTCAGTTTGGAATGAAAATGTCAATATATAGACGAGGGGAAAAACAAATTGATTAATGGAAAATGTTTAGTAAAAATACTCCTAAAAGAGATAGATATTTGTTTTGTATTCTAGGAAAGACGTAAGTAAGGATAAACAAATCGTATTATGCAAAAAAAATGTCTAAAATGATTTAAACAATGGCTGACTGAAATAAAATTTCTAATTTTGTAACAGCCGCTTCAAAAATCCCCATTATGTCTACTTTAAAATACTTCTAATGAAGTACCAATCGAATAAAAATACGGAAATGGGACTAAAATTCTATTTAAGAAGTTTAACAATAAATAACTAAAATATTAAGTCACAGATGCCCAAAGTATTCTTGTTCTTTGGCTCAAACTGAGATGAATAGACTTAATACTAAAATTAACATTTTTTATACTTTTCCTCGTAAATCTGGCATATTCTACTAAATTCGAAGATTAGGGGTCAAAAATATAAAACTAGTATAGGTCTGGGTGAAGGTAATATCATCTTGGGAGATCTTTTATATGGAAACACAAAGTCTGCATCATTGGGTGAGATAGTCAGTCAGAATATTGACATGATTCTCTTGTGTCTAACATGACCATTTAGAACAAGTGGGCCAAAACAATGGTGTGATATCGCATTTCAGATCATCATTGAACTGCCGCCTGCTTTAGCATAAACCGAAGACTATCAACTTGATAAGATTCTGGCAGCGTTCTCCAAATGTAAACACATCCATTTGTTGGGAATAAAGTGAACGATGATTCCTTTGATTATATAATGTTCTCTCTTTGTTCTTGTGTCCAATTTCTATACTCGCAACATCATTTTAGTTGCTTTAAATCATTGCATGGTATCATAAATGGTATTCAAGTAGCCATTCTACCATGAATATTTGCCATATGCCGTCCACACTGAGTAGTGTTTGACAAAATTGGCTCCTGTAGATGTGTGTTCATCACAGATATCATCCGGAATGATGTTATCTTATGTGGATTTTTTTACCACAATCTACTTCAAAACCTTTCAATTTGTCATTCAGTTTCGCCTTTCAACCACTGTTGTGCTTAAGTTTTTCAGCATTTCAAATATGCAGACATTGACTGCACAATAACACTTAGAACTCAACGCCCAGAATGTTCTGTTATCGTCGCTAAGGCTCCAGCAAGACGGACCTTCAGAAACATGGTTCTTTTGAAATCAGAGTGGTTTAGCCATAGCCCAATTTTAACACTAAACATTTCATATCCAACTTTTGTCTCTGCTAATATCAGACTAATGTGTACTTTCTCATCCTTTAGATTGACTCCTACACTGCTAGAGGAAAGGAGTATACTAGAGGTTTCCATCGAGTGCTATTTTTTCACAAGTGTTCTTATTGTTTTGCCCAATCCCAGTATACACATTTGCGTAATATCTAGATGTGTGTGTGTACATATAAATAAACTTTATATATATATATATATATATATATATATATATATATATATATATATATATATATATATATATATATATATATATATATATATATATATATATATATATATATATATATATATATATATATATATATATATATATATATATATATATATATATATATATATATATATATGCATATATGTATATATATATGTAAATATATATATATATATATATATATATATATATATATATATATATATATATATATATATATATATATATATATATATATACGTATATATATATGTATATATATATATATATATATATATATATATATATATATATATATATATATATATATATATATATATATATATATATATATATATGTATATATATATATATATATATATATATATATATATATATATATATATATATATATATATATATATATATATATATATATATATATATATATATATATAATAGCATATATTACATGTTCTAAGTATAATAGAGAGAGAATTTCTATTCCCGTCAGAACCACAAATATGCACGTGTGGTTCTGATTAATTGCTTCATATATTCTTTTCTAAAATACATTGTTTGTCCACAGAACAAATGGATTTGGAAGGAACATGCAGTAAGAAATGCGGCACATACGGATGGTGCTACAAAGATGGCGATGGTAAAGAAGAATGTAAATGCGAGGAAGATTTCGCTGAAGAGGAGAATGGTAAGCAATCGTGAACTTTCTTTCAAAAATTGTAAAACGGCTCTTGAAATTTATTAAATATTTTCATATTATAACACATTCCTTCTAACGTACATCCTACATTCCAAAATGAGATTTAAAATAAATAATGGTTGCGAATATTTTCTCAAGTATTATAAAAAGCTATCAGATCTACAAATATCTAAGAATAAATTCTAAATATGCTTTCAGGATACATGCAACATGTAGAAATAAAAATCCTGAATTTTTAGCATTTTTGTAGAAAATTTTTACAATGGCATATTTTTCCAAGAACTCTTTTGAAAATATAAAACTTGAAAATATTATAGCAAATTTGGTTACATAATTAAAATTTTTCCTAAAACAATGAATTTAGAGTGCGCAATATTTTTTCCCCGCTTGTTTTAAGCTTTAATCTACGCTATTATTTGCAAGCATTATTGAAAGACAACAAACATTTTAAATTAAAAGGTAGTTTATTAGTAACTTATCTATTAGTAATTCACTAAATAGATAAGCTAATTTAAAAAGAAATTGAATGAATCGATGTGGTAAAAAATTAATTTCCCACTAAATATAATTAAATTATTGATATTAATAATGTAAATTATTTTAAATCATTAACTATTTAAGATATCGAATCAGTCTTACATCTGAATTAATTTCCTAAAATTCTTGCCATTTGAATAGATATAGGAGAGAATTTCATTTTTTATATTCAGTGATCATTATAAAAGGTGAAGTATTTGGAACAATCCTGTGACTGATTTATAGGGTAAAACGTTTCATAATTTGTGTGGGCATACACAGAAAAAAAAATCAGACTTCGATATCTAAAAGTATAGTACCCATGTCACTTGCAAATTTGGCTACAATACCTAAGTTTACCTAATCATTTTCTGGGTATCAGACATTCGGATAAAAGGAAAAGTTAAAAAAAATGCTTTCTGAGAATTATGACAGTCAGAGAAATTTCAAGAAAGATAGTTGAACATAACAAATTTATAGAATATGACTGAAAGATTTTAAATTACTGGAATATTAACACGCCAATAAATTAGAAAATACAGTGGTGTGAGTGAGATACAGTTTGAAAATAAGTGCATTGCCTATCGGGAAGCATGAGATGACGCATGCGCAGTAGTCATCAAGGGAAGGACAATATCTTGCAAATTGATATCTCATACTCAACGGAGTTAAAATCTTGCAGCAAATGCTAAAATATTTTAAATTAAAACATTTATTATTCATTAAACATTTTTTTCAGCCATGTAATCAAACGAAATGAGTTTTTTTAGACATTCTTAGCACCCCTGGAAGCGAGTAATGCATCTTATGACACGTTTTAAGAAATGAAGAGCCATGCTTCCATTTCAGCGGTGTTAAAATGATGAACACACAGCAACCCCGCTTGGACTGCAAATAATTCATATATTATTCCTCAAAAACTTTTCCTTTTGTCAAAGTTCATAGTATGGAGTGGCTTTACATTATTTCAAGTAGATCCTAATTTTTACAAAGAAACTCAAGCTAGTTCTGTTCTACTTACCGAATCACGTTATCCTACTCAATCAATATTTTTGCTTCTTAACACCATTACGATGATTTCTTATTCGTCAACCTTCCTGTAGTTTGTGGTACTATTACACAAATAGGATTTAGCATTTATTTCGTCGATACAGCATTTATTTCGATACATGCAGTTACCCGAACATCCTAATCAAACAGAATTTAATGCTTTTATAAGCTTCCTAGAAAGAATAGTTCTCGTTAATCACCACAAAACAAATATAAAAAATTAAATAACTTTCCTTATAGTCAAAAAAATTGGAAGTGAATTGAACTGACATTTTTATAGACATCTAAGATTCTAGAAACACTCATGTTGATAATCTGCTTTAATATCTTTAATATTCAATAGCATTGAAAAAAATATTAAATAATACCAGTTTATGTTAATTATTCACAGAAACAGGACTGTTGTTTCCTAACTTACGTAATTTAGATCATGATTTTGATATTTTCTTCGATCAGTTGCAGAATAAAATTGTATGTCACCTGACCTTTTAAATTCACTTCATTAAGATGTTATGTATTACTATCATAAGTATTATATTGCTAAGTGAACCTCGATTTTAAGACATAATAAAGAATTTGCTCTATGATTGTAAGTATTTGAAATTAGTTGAAAGCCCATTTGGAAGGTTTTTGAAATATTGGGAATCAAACTTTATCGCCCTCGCTTGATTTCGATAATAGTAGAGAAAATGCAAAGCTTGGCAACCATTGCAATGGCCAAGAAGTAGCATATTGCTCAAAAAAGCAAAAGTTTTCTGTAAATCTTAAGAAAGATAAAAATAAGGTCTGGGAACAATAATTTAAAGAGAATTCCAAACCACAATAAGCATTTAAGTTTAATAGATTCAAACCAATGAACTGTTAAGCCAAACAATATATATATTGATATGCAAACAAACCTCTGCAATACCATGAACATTACTTTAAATTTTTAATTGTCTGTAGGGCATTATATAGTTGATGCTATAAAATGTTAAAAATTTAAGAATTATTTGTAGTTCCATTTTGTATAACTGCATCTAAACGTATTTAGAGATTTAACTGTGCAAATAAAGAAGTTTATTGCATTAAGGAAAACAATAATACCATTATTTTAAAAGTAGCAATTATTGTTGTTGTTACTTATCTCAGGTTGTATAGCTAGGCTAGACAACTCCCATAAGACCAAAGATATCTAAAGTGTCTAAAAAAATTTATGGGGGATTGAAGATTGTAGTTTACTTGACAGTGGAGGCCCTCTGCTTAAACCCCGGCCGCGTCCCTGGTTTGCTAGTGCGATGGGCGATGCAGTATCAATACCATTTGTGGGAAGTTTCATGGCAAAGAGTAAGTGAGCACACACACATTTTCAATGACCCGAAGGCCTGGGGCACCGGAGTATGACTTATGACTCCTTATGACTTGAAGTATGAATTAGCCCCCAAAAGCCAGCCGCTCCTAACATGGAGAACAGACCCTGTCGAAGCCGCTCCCTCTCAGACAGACGCTGCATGATAGTTTTGGTCCGCCCAGGGTATTTCATTTCCCCGGTACCACCCATATCTGGGAAGCATTCCTCTATCTGCCCCATGGGGAGGCGCCCGATCGTGGACTAGTAACCACACTCGGGAGTAGCAATTGTACATTAAATTAATTTTCATCTGACAGAGGATTAGTGGAATTATTTTTTTACCTGTTAATCGCAGTAGACTTAAATTAAATCCATTAGAATAAATAATAGTTAAACACATCCTTTACACATTACTACGTACGATTAGACAGAAAATATTATGCAGAGATTATGATGAAATACTTTGAGAGGCAACATCAACCATCTCAAAACAGTATCAACTGGCTAAAAGTTTGTTATGTAAAGAACCCTTATCGAAATCTAACATTTCAATCTATTTATTACAACACATTATGTACTTTTATTTTGGCTACTTCGATATAATTTTTAAAGAACTCTTTTAGAGATTCGTGATGTGTTTGGAAAAGATTATCAGTGTGTTGTGTGTTATATAAATTAAATAAACACACAAAGGCCAGATATCTCTTATTCATAAATCATTTATTGCCAGTCAGTGATATAAATAGTTTACAATGTTATTCCTTTTACCATAGACGTATCAATATTATTTTTTTGATTGAATTGGTCTTAAGTGCTATTGGAATGTGGTAGCCTAGAATTTGTGAATGAGAATGATAACAGTCTCATAAAAAATTTTTTTAATTATTGATTTTAAAATAAAAAATACTTTGTTTAAGAATTATGATTCACAACTCACTCTCAAACAGAACTCTTTTTTCTTAAGTGTTCTGTAGTATTCTGTAGTATCTTAAGTATTTTGTAATAAATAATATTTTATTACAAAATAAATAATGTAATAAAATATTATAAAAAATTAAAGAAAAATGAATAGTATTTCAAATGAAAAATTGGGCATTTATTTTTTAGTACTCAAGATGAGACACTCTTTTTTCTTAAGAGTGTCCCATCTTGAGTACTAAAAAATAATTGCCCAATTTTTCATTTGAAATACTATTCATTTTTCTTTAATTTTTTTATAATATTTTATTACATTATTTATTTTGTAATTTAATTACTTTCTTATGTATAATTTATTTTAAAAAATATATATATATATATATATATATATATATATATATATATATATATATATATATATATATATATATATATATATATATATATATATATATATATATATATATAATTGGTTCCGATTTGCGCAATGTGTGATCTCAATGCTTTTTATTAAATTTTTTTCTCTCTTTACCCCTTAAGCCGTAATGAATTCCTTTATTATATGTAAAAAAACAATATTATCTTTTTAAAATGCAAAAAATTCCATTAAGCTTTATTAAAAATAATCCTTTTAATTTTTAAATTACACATTTAAGCATTTCTCGTTTATGTCATTATATTCTCATTTAGAAAAGTGTGTGTTAAAACCGGAAGTGTGCCCAGAAGGAAAGCTTACAAGTGACAAAATGAAATGCAACTGTGTGGGAAAATTCAAATACGCAGGAAACAAAATCACTTGTGAAAGTAAGTTCTCTTTTATAAATTTTACACCATAATTTATTCGCTTTTAATCCTTATTTAGTTAAATTAGGCAAGCGAGATATTTTTTCCTTGTTGTTGTTGTTACTGATCCCAGATGGTCTTATTCCAATACCAGACGAACCCCACAAGTCCGTAAACAACCAGGAAATCCAAAAACAATAAAGGGCTTTGTGAAAGCCTCTTCCAAGTCAAAATTCAAGCAGCTCAAGATATGCTCAGGGGCGATGCCTCTTCAGCTTTACATTTTGTGGAAATCTTTTGACCCTGCACATCTTATTTTATTTTTCTTATTCGTTATTGTCAACAATTTTTTTTCAGAAAAATCTTCAGGGTATAAAAATACAAGCTACGTTTCTCGTAAAATGTTTATCTGTTATTAGAAACGAACAAAACAATTTCTATTCTTTAACTTTGAATTTATATTAGCGGGAAAATTTTTTTAAATAATGTCGGCTTATTTCAGCATTAATGTTCTATCATTAGATGAAATATTCTAAAGAAAAAGTTTGCCGTATCCTGCCTACTACGTTGTGAATTTTGCTTGGAAAAACACAAATTTATCCGAATTACTATCCAGTTTAGAATGTCGTTCAAGCAACTTATTAAATTAAATGATGTTAATTTAAGACTCTTAATTTTACTGCAAATTTTGCAAAATGTATCCTCCGTATTTATCGAAAAGAAAACATACTTGAAACGTTTTCAAACATTCTGTAGAATATCTCACAAGATTAATTATGTATTCATATGGCGACATATCGTTAGCAAGAGTTTGAAATTTCTCACGAAATAAATTCAAAAATTCAAAGTATGCCAAAAAATGTTAAGTTTAATTTTGTCTCCTAAATTTTAAATTATTTTTACACATTAAATATGATGCAATGAAATATGATGCATTTAAAGATTTTACATAAAAAATGTTCAAAAAGTAGTTTTAGGAAAATATTTTCCTAAAAAATGATATTTAAAAAATATCATGATAAAAACTTATTGGTAAAAGTTATATTTTTATGTCGTTATTGTAATAATATCAATAATCAATGAATAATAACATCATTCAAGGAATTTTTGAGACCTTACAGATTTATTTATTTATAATATTTAAATAGTTTATTAAAATGCAAGCAAAAATTTGAATGAAAACTTTTTATTAAAATGATTAATAGAACTCTAAAACTATTAATTAAATTAATAAGCAGCATTTTTTATTAAGAATCATATCATAATTATATAACATGCGTGTATATATAACAGACATATATAACATATATATTTATAATATTTATAATAATAATATATAACATATTCATTAATTCAAATTTCCAAATACTTTACCAAAGTAAAATTACAAAAATTTGTTGGGCTATAATTTTCTTTTATCTCAAACTGAAGAATAGAAAATAATTAATAAATTATAAGCTGATGTGTACAGCTGGTAACATAATGGTTAGATGTACATTGAAGTCAGTTTAACAATATTGTTAACCTTTCTTAAAATACAATATTTTCTCAATTTCTTTATGTTCAATCACTGATATGAACACTCAGAGTAATAAAATAATGTTTAAAATTATGTTTTCGATTGCCTATTTCTAACGACTGTATTCTGGACATTTAAATCAAATGACGAAATTCTACCACAATATCTGAATTAAAGTACGAGGTAATCTCACTTAAAGAATGCCCCGTCTAATAGAAAGAAATGTAATTTTTAATAAAATCAGCTTTAGCATAAGATTTAGCTTTTCTGCTCAATACACAGGAGTAGTAAAAAAGTGGACAGTACCTGCATATATATCCAAGTAAACAAAAACATCACCCTTTCTTATGTGATGACATCACCCTTTCTTATGACCCTTTAAAGCTTTACCCTCTTTTGACTACTGATTCCTTCGAATCTGTAGTCAAAAGACGGTAAAGCTTTAAAGGGATCTCATCTAATCAGATTATCACTGGATTTTTTTTTTTTTTTTTTTTTTTTTTTAGTGAAAAGTAAAATATCAACTAGTTGTCAATTTTAACAATTAGAAACTATTTTTTTCAAACTAATTTGATATATAAATGTATCATACCCGAAAAAAAAGATATAAAATGAGAGATGAAAAAATAGTATCATTATTGATATTGAATTTTAACAATTATATTATTCATATAGCTAATAAAATGGCCCCGTGTAGTGACAGGGGTGTAAGGATCGTCCCAACGTACCTATGCGTGACGTACAAGAAGACTAAAATGGACCCAGTCCCTGGGGGTTATAACTAGGTTGGGTATGGGGTTAACAAATTCACCCTGGAAAAACCCAACTGTTCAGAAATCCAAAGAAAGAATTATTCGGCCTCCTCATTTTGATAAACGACTTGGAAACGGCTTGAGGACTTTGCTTTTTGGATCATGGAATGTGAGACGAAAAAATTTTTCTTGGCTCTTCCTATTGGCATCAGAAGAAGAGGACGACCGAAACTCTGATGGCGTCACTGCCTTCAAAACGACCAAAAAAAAACTAAAAGTGCCAAACTGGATGACGTTATCCAAAAATAGGGGGTCCTGGTATGCACTTCTGTGGGAAGTCAAAGGCCCACCCTGGGCTGTCAGGCCAATGAAGAAGAAGAAAAAGAAGGAAATGGGGAAAACTTACCAAACATTTGAAATGTAGAGCCCAATTCATTTTCTTGCATTGTAAAATGAAACGTCAGAAATATTAATTTTAAAAATGTAACTAAATTTTAAAATGATAATTTTAAATTTAAATTAAATTTAAATAGATATAATTTTAAAACTCAAATATCGAGCCACATTTATTTCCTACATTGTACTAGATGAAAATTGCAAAATAATTTGTAACATGCAATCATTTTTCTCAATGTATATATATATATATATATATATATATATATATATATATATATATATATATATATATATATATATATATATATATATATATATATATATATATATATATATATATATATATATATATATATATATATATATATATATGTATGTATATATATATATGTATGTATGTATATATACATATATATATGTATGCATATATATATTATGTATGTATATATACATATATATATTGTGAAAATTATTTATTTGTCGAAATGTCTGTGTTCTGACATCATATTCACCTAGGAAAAACGTGCAGTGATAAAGATGTTCAGGAAGAATGCCAGAAAATAGGAGCTGTTTGCGAAGATCAATGGGACAAGGAGGAGGGCTATGCGTGCAATTGTCCTCCAGGATATGACAAAGGCTCCGATGGTAAATGCACAGGTAATTCACATTTTTCATAAAGGCTATCATCTACCTCTGTTTCGGAACTACTCGAGCGTTTAAAAGTGATTAAACATTTCTCCATTTTAATAATTTTGCAAACACTGGAATAGTAACCCTTACGCTTTGTGGAAGCGATTTCAATTAAAATATGTTGAAATTAATTAAAGTGTAAAGAGTAGACCTTAGTAGAGATAGTTTTAATTCATATACACTCTGTTGCAAAAAAGTGCATGCAAACCGAAAAGTTGAGATATAGCTAGAAAGTCCTGCAAGTGCGTTTTATATTTGTAGTAATAAATAAGTGATTACAAATTCAGAACCAAAATTTGCTTTTGTACTCGATAACAACAAAACGGATTTTAAATTTAGTAGCTGGTAAAGCCGTTTCACTTAGCATTACACAAGCTCGTTTTAGTTCAAACATGCATTCTGTTTTTACCGATATTTTTCTGCTGTAGAAACTACCATAAATATAGTAATTGCTTAGAAATTCTCACATATTCCAACATATTTAAAATCACTTACATGTAGATGGCATTCTAGCTGAGCTAGACAATCCTCATAAATCCGAAAACATTCAAAAAGTTAAAAAAAAAGAGTTCCGCAGAACCTCGTCCTTACTAAAAATTAGACGAACAAAAAATTTGAACATGGGAAGCCATGTCAACTGTGCACCAAAAGCGCTCCGGGTATGTTTTTGACCTCACTTAAGAAATGAGGGCTCTTATGTTGCCACTCAAGAAGAGTAAAATGCAGTTTGTTGGAATCTCGATATAAGTTGGAAAAGATACCCTTAATTAAAAATTAAAATCATGTAACTCGCAAGTTATGCTCTATACTTTTATGATAATTGTAAAAATAAAAATTGAATGATACCCATTTCCCACTACTTATGGAGTGGTCCGTTCTCTTTACTCATTAATAACGAACGTCTTGTTTAATGAATAAAGTCCACAAACCTCTTTTTACATTGGTAATTATTTTTCATAGTAATTAAAATTTTAGTTCTGCTATTAAAACTTTTTTTCTCTCGTTTCAACAATACTATTAATACTCTGGAGAGACTGCGAGATTTTCCCAATCATTGTCTTTATTTTGTAATGAATAACCATCAAAATATATCTTCTTCGTTGTTTGAAATTAAATAGAATCAATTTACAAATATTAGATGTCCAGCGAAATTATATAATGATATTTCTGTCATTATTTTTAGATATATGTAATACTCTCGAAAAAAAAAAGAGCTGCGCTCTGTTAAATAAGTTTTGCTTTTTGAAAGAAAATGGCGAACCGGACTGCATGTGTCCGCCGGGACTCATGGGTGACAGATGTGAAGCCTCATTTGAAGGTAAGGTCTTTTGATAAGAGGCTTAAGAAAATTCCAGCTATTTTTGCCCTATGTAACTCATGAGTTCTATTTCAGAGAAATCTACATTTATAATCACCAATGTACCTGTTTTGAAAAGTAAGTATACGATATCAGGATCCATCGTCGATGTTTTGATGTTAACGACCGATGTCATCAATGCTGTAAGTATAATTCACTTTTTACTTTCTCTCTGTAATTTCTGAAAAAAAGATTGATAAAACACCTCACTAAAGGGCAAAATCTTAAAAATTAAAAAATTGCTCAAAAATGCCGTACTAAGTGAAGTTGCAAGCAACATTAACGTTTGCATTTTATTCCAGAGCACCTTATCTTAACCTGTATCCCATGATATTTGGTGTTAAAAAGAAACTCATTGATTAAAATTATTGTGTAAAAGGAAAATATAAATCAAAAATAAATTTAAATTTAAGAATGTTGAAAGTACAATTAACACCTCACTAAGTAACCACAATGAGTTTACCTATTACTTTAAAATAAGTGTGTGTTCATTCATACTAGGAATACGAAATAAATTGAGTGAAGAAACAAATGAGAATTTAATATTACTAAAAAACAATCAGAGTAGAGAGAAATTTCGCAAAGTTGAAATAGTAATCTTTCTAATATATAAACAATGGTTGTTTCTTTTGGTATTATGTTAAATAAATGTAATTGAGTATACACTATAACGAAACTATTAATTTTTAGTAAAATCCCTGATACATCAATAGTAGAGGTTCAGTGTAAAATGTCTTGTTGCATTAAGTAAACTATAATTTTTACAAATTGTAGTTTACTTAATTTAGAAGTACTTAAACACTAAACATTTATAAAGCAAATAAAACCAACTATGTACGTAACATGCGTTATTATAAATTACACCGACCTTCCAAATAGAGATACATTTCACATAGTCTGCCACACCGCAAACTAAATTTTACAGGGATATATAAAATGCTGAGTAAGAGAGGCAGAAGCACCCCTCAGAGTGCATAATCCACAACAGCAAACTCACAAGAGATAGCAGCAGATTTCATTCACTTTATTTTACCTCAGAAACTCGATTAGAGGGAAATGTTTTTTGAATCTTGCTCGTCTTGTAAAATTATTGGTAAAAATGTTGGCAGATTTGATCGCCACATTTATTCTTCTATTAAGTGCTCAAAGGCATGACTGCCAAATTAGCTTGCCCGGACTTCGGTATGAGGTAGAAAGGCGTGGAGTTTTTGGGAAGATACAATCCATATTCTCACTGAACTACCATTATTTCGCAATTTCATATCCCTCATGGCTATAAGAACTCATCTAGTTATATTTCTCTTTATCTAATCAGGCACTGACATGAGGACATTTTCAAGAAATATTAAAGATATATATATATATATATATATATATATATATATATATATATATATATATATATATATATATATATATATATATATATATATATATATATATATATATATATATATATATACATATATATATATATATATATATATATATATATATATATATATGTATATATATATATATATATATATATATATGTATGTATGTATGTATATATATATATATATATATATATATATATATACTTTAATTCTATTGAAAGGATCTGAATGTAGCTTTTAATATTTGTAATATGGAGCATAATGCTAAGGATGTTGTCTTTCAAGTCTGATTCATTACCGATACTTTCATTAAAAAAAACTAGACTTTAAAAAATTCTTCCCACACTGAGGTTTAGATTCTCCTTATGCTTTACAGACTCATTAAATAAAGTAATCTGGCATTCTGGTAAGAAAAAAAAAAAAAACCCTCAAGATCAATATGTTTACCTTCTTATTCTTCTTATTTAGTGACATAGATACTCTGCATGTGAATATATATATATACTTTTGTTTTTCATAAAATTAGTTTCATGATAGATTTAGATCATGTTACCTAAAATGTGATTTGAATGAAATTTGTTGAACTTATTGCTGAATTTTGACTCGACTCTGGTCAGCTGCTTATGTCGAGTGAGGAATTTATAGTGATTTGGAAACCAGTTCCTAATTAGTTAAATTCATCAAATAATGGTCTTTGGACATCAAGTCAGTCCAGTTTAGCATTGAGCTTTTTATCGTTAAACTGTGTTGAGGAAATTTTTCTTCATAAAAGAAAAGATTGTATGTGACGCATTAAAGATTTTTGAATATATTATATTAAAATATTATGTAAACTCTGCTTGCCACATGTTATTTTTTGAAAATTTATATAATTAAAAGCACAGTGCATATCATACTGGAAAAAATTTCAAAGCTTAAATAAAAATATCCAAGCGCTGCAAGTGATACAACAAATAAAAGATGTAAAATTATTTTATATTTTAATAAATGATATTTGTTTTTCATTTCAGATGAATCAAGCTTATGATAATTTGGAGTTTGCTCGACTTTACAGTTACAAGTAAGCATATAAAAACCTGTTTAAATATAAGTTAAAATATATCTTATGAATGGTATTTCTCACACGGTGCCTAATTGATTTTCTGAAAACTTAGAGTAATTGTAACATTTTTTGAAAGAGAATCCGCTAGGTATTTGCTCCATCCTGAAGAACCTCTTCACTGACATTCTTCCCATTTATACTTTCTTCTAATGCAGAATTTACCTCATATAAAAATCTAATGCAATTCAAAACATATTTCCAATCGCTAACTGTCGAAAGAGTTGTTGGAAAATTGCTAACACTCAAAGTCTTCCTTAGACGCCTTAATTTTCACAAATACTTATGAACGATCACTTTTTGCTTTAGAATTTTCGATGGAGCTTATTAACTTAAGATTTTTCTTTTTAATGTTTGTAATATTTTATAAGTTTATTCAAGACCTCTCTAAGGATTTCTTTCTAAAAAAAAACAAAAATTGAAAAGTTAGTATTTTTAATTTTTGAAGTTTCACATAAAAGAATTATTATTTATATTTTCACCACAATTTTTACATATCATATTTATGTGTTCGCTATGAATACGAATTAAGGACATATTTTTTTAAATATAATGCATATCTATGCGTAAGTTATGACTTTTTTGTTTACCTTCTATTTTAACTCTCCGGAATGATTTTGAATTCGGTAAATTTTTTGGCGTCTTTAGCATTTTCTTAGCAAATTAATCTTCTAACTCCTATGGAATGATCCAGAGTATTTTTCAGCATTGTTTACGGCCAACTTACAAGTATCAAACATTGATATACTATGAATTACAATTTTAATTAATCATTTTAGTTTGAGTTTCATGAAAGATTTTGTAAGAATAATTTAAATGGATTTAAAGCGAATTCTTTGACCTATATTCTAACACTTCTGTTTGAATTGTCCCTTTATCATGATTCTAATTTATTATTTTATTAAAATTGGAATTTTTTCTCCTTTGTATTCAATGCCATTTTTATGTTATTTTATTTAAATACGTTTATATAATTATGAAATCAGATTTAATAGCATATAAGTAAATATTTAAAATTTAATAGCATTAAGTAAATATAAATATCATTTTAACATTTATTCAACTATTAGAAATTTAAATTCTTTGTTCAAATTTTGCATTTACACTTACCTGTTTTCATTTTTATGCAATCAATCGAATTAAATTTTCTTATTTTTATTTTTATAAGTAATAATGTTTTATGGATTTATTTTTTATTACAGTGTAAAATTATGTTTTGTATTTTTGTTTATATTTGCATCATTTCATCATTGCTTCTTATAAAATTTAATTTTTTTGCTTGTTTATAAAATGTGATATTTTAAATTTACTCCTGTATTTTAATTAGTAATTGTCATTAATTTTCTTATTGAACATTGTACGTTGATATTTTTTAAAAAGAATATTCATGATACACAATTACGTAAACTGGGTCACATTTTTTGACCGCCAATGAAACTTCGCTGAAAAATTACGACTGCTGTCAAAAAGGATTAATAATTTTTGAGTTCCGAAGAAAAACATCGATTTCTTTATAATTTTGAAAAGAATAAAATAGTTTTCAAAGTATTTTTATATAATATAAATTTTCTTCTAATTTTGCAAGGAATTCTGCATTAGTTCCCGTAATACCTTATGAATATAAATACTAAATACTATATAAATACTAAATGAATATATAATTACTAAATACTAAATACCATGACTTCTATAAATACTAAAATTGAATAACATTGAATAAAGGCATGAAAGCCTGTAAGTTTAAAGCGTTCACTTTACACAGTGTTGAATAACTTAGAATTTAATGTGAATTCCATATTTCCTCTACCTCAAATTTAAAGAATTTCTCACAACTGGACAACATGGAATATCTTACTGTAGTTGAAATTAATATTGTTATTATGTTGTGAAGGACCATCACTTCTATCTTTAGATGATTCCTTAGGATTGATTTCTTAATGCTATTCAGTATAGTTGATGATCTCATTGATTTATAAATTAATCCTTAAAATATGCATGCGAACAGCTGGTAACTTTATAATCAATACTTTGATATATAACTCGATAATTTTTGAGACGGATTATCCAGAAGAGATATAGAGGATTCTTGCAGTGAAAGTCCATTTTAAACAATATATACCGTTTCAAATAGCCCCTGGGTTTCAAAAGTAATTGTAGCTTTGAAAACCAACCAACCATGCAAAAGTTAATATTATAAATACAAATATACTAAAAAAGTACTGTACATGTGAATAAAATAATTAAATGTAATCTTGCAAAGGAAGCACGTTATTGCAAAATAAGTTCACAAGAAAGGGTGGAACATACGTTTCGAAATGCATTAAAATTATGTTGAATTTATTGCTTTTAGGGTCTCAAATGATATTTTGAACTGCAACGTCTGGCTTCAGTTCAAAAAAGCGGCTAACGAATACTATCAACGTGTGAAAATCCAAGCTAGATCATTTAAGAAAGAAAGCATTTTGCCTCCTTCTCTACTCCTGAAAGCAGAAAAAGTGCAAGAAAGTAAAGTTTTTTTTTCCTTATTCATTAAATAAATGAATTTTTTTACCTGAAAACGCTCAAACATCAAGAGCTTTTTATTCAGCTGATAGAATATTCACCTTTTTTTAAAGTCAATGGGAAAGAAATGTCGATGTGCGCCGGATTAAACGACGACCCACTGTGTGAAGGTGCGAAATGCGTGAAAGGGAATTGCGAATGCCTACCAGGATATGAGATCGTTGAAAGCTCCCTCAAACAATATCAAGAAAAAGATCTTTACAAATGTCAAGGTTAGTTGCTTTTATCTAATGATTTTTAAAAATTCCTATGTATTCCAGAGAAAATATTTCTTTTTTCTTAATTTTAGATTTTACTTATCTTTACTTACCTCTCACGCATTATTCTCTTATTTGCGTACCCTCAACCTTGGAAAATTATTTAGTTATTTAGTTGGAAAATTAATTATTTACACTCATTTAGTTGGGTTTGTGTCAGTATGCTTAAAAATGTGTCCTAGCCATCTAATGCGGCTAGTCTTTATGGCTCTAACAATATCTAGCTCGTTAAATCTACTGTATATTTCATGGATATATATATATATATATATATATATATATATATATATATATATATATATATATATATATATTAAAAGTGGACATTTTTGGAAATTTTTTATGTTTTTGAAATTTGTATGCTTATAGAAAAAGTTAAGTTTCGAAAAATGCAAACTTGTGAACCAAAACTTCTACCTTCCATCAGAGATCTCTTTCCCAACAATGCTTCGTTTATTTTCCAGAAGGATTCTGCTCCTTGCCACACGGCCAAAATATTGAAAGAGTAGTTTCGTACACAAAGCATAAAATTGTTGTCATGGCAAGGAAACAGTCCTGACCTCAATCCTATCGAAAATTTGTGGCACCGTTTGAAAACTCTTGTCCGAATGAGGCGCCTATCAAATTAAAGGGAACTAATTGAGGCTATAATTGTTTCTTGGCACCATGTAATAACGAAAGAAGAGCTTAAAACTTTTGTCAGCTCAAAGAAACGTCGATGTGAAGCTGTAATCAAAAATAAAGGGTACACTATTAAGTACTGATAACTCACTGCAATCATCACTATCTAATGTATATCGATAACTTTTATCATTTAACTTTTTTTGTATTGCAAATAATTGAATTTTGTGCTTTGTATTGAATTCAGTAATAAATTCTCTTTAAAATGATATATACAAGCTTGAATTTTGTGAAATGTAACGCTTTCTATAAGCAAACAAACTTCAAAAACATAAAAATTTCCGAAAATGTCCACAATTTTGGCCACCACTGTATACATATACACTACTGGCCATTAAAATTGCTACACCAGGAAAGCGGCACACCACACACGTGAAATTTGCATGACAGGTAGAACTTGCTGTGATATACAAATGATTAGATTTTCAGCGCATTTATACAAAGCAGGCGACAGTAGCGACATCTACAATGTGTTTAAAACCAGAGATTTGACAGCAGTTTTCTCATACTCAATTTCCGTTTCAACGTTGTTTTCGGCAAAAAAAGTTGTTGCAATGCCTCGTGTAAGAAGAAGAAATGCCTATCAACACGTGTCTGATCGAGGAAGGATTATAGCCTATCGAGATTGCGGTTTATCGTACCGCAATATTGCTGCTCGCGTCGGTTGAGACTTCATGACTGTTAGCAGAATATGGAATCGATGGATTCAGGACAATCTTACGGAACGTCATGCAGGATCTCAGTGACCCCCATCACTAACAGCAGAGAAGACAGACATCTTATCCGCATGGTCACAAGGGATCGTACAGCCACGTCACGAACCCTGAGTCGAGAAATGGAGTCATTTGCAAGTCAACAAGTTTCTGCTCGAACAGTTCGACGACGTTTGCAGCAGCATGGATTGTCTGCACGGCGACCATGGCTTCGACTACCATTGACGCTGCGTCACAGACAGGAGCGCCTTCAATGGTGATCAGCGACGAACTTGTACGCAGGAATGGCATCCCGTCATCTTTACAGATGAATCTCGGTTTTGTATACAGGAACATGATGGCCGCATCAGTGTTTGGAGGCATCATGGAGAACGTGCATTGTCAGCTTGCATTGAACATCGCCATACTGGCCCATCTGCTGGAGTGATGGTATGGGGTGCCATTGGATACACGTCTCGATCATCTCTTGTTCGCATTACCGGCACTTTGAACAGCAACCGTTACATTTCCGATGTGTTAAGGCTCGTGCCTCTGCCCTATCTTCTAGGCCTCCTTAATGCTTTGTTTCAACAGGATAATGCACGCCCGCATGTTGCCCGTACTGTTCTGAACTTCCTTGATACAGAACAGGTTCGACTGTTACCCTAGCCAGCACGTTCTCCTGATCTGTCACCAATTGAGAACGTGTGGTCAATGGTTGCCGAGCGATTGGCACGCCATCACTCACCATCCACTACTGTCGATGAACTGTGGCATAGTGTTGAAGCTGCATAAACTGAGATCCCCGTACATGCCATACAATCTCTGTTTGACTCCATGCCTAGGCGGATAAATGCTGTTATTGCAGCCAGAGGTGGCTGCTCTGGGTACTGATTTCTCAAGATCTATACATCCTAATTTCCTGTAAATCTAATCACTTGTTCTTTCCACTATAATGTATGTGTCCAAGAAATATCGTTCTGTTATTTGCATTCCTTCTTGGTGTAGCAATTTTAATGGCTAGTAGTGTAAAAAACTATATTAAGAATTTTTTTAACTTTTATTCTTCTTTACCCAGGATATTTAATGAAATACTATTGGCGAGCTAAGAAATTTTAGATATAAAAATATATTGAGTTTCATTTAAAAAAATAGATTCTGTATAAAATCATAATTCACACAACTTTTATGAAGTCTATTAAACAGGTGTAGAAATTTTATTGTGAAATTATTTTAATTTGAAAATATTTCTTCAGAATTTAGAGCGTGATTGTTCTATAAATTAATGTTTTGTTGTTGCAGTTAATCATTCTTCAAAAAAATATGTAACACAAAATGTTTCTGCTTATGCTAACAATAATTCTTATCCTTATCCACAATAGATATCGATGAATGCGCAAAGGGCACTGATAACTGCCCAGGTAACACAAAATGCGTGAACACGAAAGGAAGCTACTACTGCAAATGCAATCCTGGGTTCAAAACAAAAAATGGCGCTTTAGAGGAGGAAAACAAAGAAGATTGCATCGGTAAATAATTTTAAAATGGTTTTATTTATGAATTGTGTGTGTGCGTGTGTGTATGTTAGTTAGTTAGTAAAAAAAATTATTAAAAAAATGAAAAATTTCAAAAAAAATTTTTTCTGATTTGCGCTACTCTTTAAGAAACGAAAGAAAATATTACGACGAATAATAAATAGAAATACATAAAAATGGAACGAAAATTAAAATTTAGAAAAGTCCGAAAAAGATATTAAGGAAAATGTATCAATAAAAACTTTATCCTACTAATCAAGAGAATAAGGACAGAAAAGAAAAGTGTTTCGAATTCCTTTGAGTAAAGATTTTAATACAAACAATACTTAATTGCAATGTTTCCGACACCTTCAAACAAAAGAAAAGTTGAAAAAAGTAATAAAAATAAAATATATAAGTGAAATCTCATCAAAAGAAACGGTGAAATACATTTAACGGTGAGTAGCGGAATTAAATGTTAAAAAACATTTGCAACAAGAAGAAAAAACATAGATTAAAAAAGACATAGTGTAAGTAACAAACTTGAAGCATTAAAAAAAACTGGGATCACTGTGACTTAGATGTAGGATACCACTCTTTAAACCGAAATGCCCTAGGTTTGATCCCAGCCACTGTTGTGCAACAGAAGCTCTTCTGCATACACGCCTGTCAGAGTAAGGGGGCTTGGAAGTTTTCCAGGTTTCATCCTTGGTGACACAATGTGTGAAAAATCCTCCCGGAAAACAACTTACGTGGCGATGGACATTAAAATGCTTTAAAACAGTTTCTGGCTACTCAAATTTAAAGAGGATTTGAAAAGAAATTAATTATGAAAATATTATGAGATATGTTACTTGGGATACAACTACGACATGTTGAGATGGACTAAAAATTTATCTTAGCACGAAAGGAATAAAAAGGTACGTCAGATCATTGTTGCTAAAAGATTTAAGTTAACAGTATTTTATGAATGAAGCTAAAATTAAAAATGAAAAAGCGGAATATTTTTATGTTAAAAATTATAAAATAAAAAAGAAATGATAAAAAAGAGAAAATATTACAAAAATAGAATATTTAAAAATATTAAAATCTGAATAAGTGTTTATATCTTTATTTTTAACATAAATTATATACAATTGATTATCATAATATTAATTTTACGGTCATTGATTTTAATTTTAGTTCTTAATAAACTGTTGAACAAATCATATATATATATAAGCAAAAATGTTTAAAAATATAAAGCATTAAAGAAACTTTGGTACTAAAAATTTAAGAAGTTTTATAATCTGTTAAATTCAATTTTATAATACTTATAATTCACGTTAAACTGTAAATAGCAAGGTTTTATCAAAAAAAAATTATCTCTGAATTACAATAAATTTAATTCTTTCTTTATTGTATTCTACTTTTAAGGATTTTTAATAGCCGCTCGCCCTGTCTAGTTGTCAGAGTGCCTGACTACGGATAGAGAGGTCCTGGGTTCGAATCCCGGTTTGGGCATGGATGTACTTCCTCTCTCTCTATCAACCATGTCTTTGTCCTTTCCTTGTGTGAATGGTTGCCTACCCTATATACGGGTCCCTATGGCATGTGTGTACTGAGGAAGTCGAACTCCACACCAAAATAGGGTTCAGTTGAAAAAGTGGAGCAGCGCACCCCATATTGCCAGCCTAGCTGGCACACGACAACAACAACAAAGATTTTTATTCGTTCAAGTTAATTTGCTCACCGTTTAATTTATTTTTGAAATTACAATTTGGTGTTGTATATTTGTCAAAATGTTAGAAGTTTTTCTATTTAAAAGAATTAAAGGATACCGTATGTCTTTTATAAATTAACGGTATGAGCATTTTTTTTGTGTAAAATGGAAGAACCTTTCAAACATTACAGCATGCAAATTTTGAGTTTGCTGTCGAAGACGGTGCTTTAGCAGCAGATTAACTCTCAACTAATGTAAAGCAAAGCAGAAAAGTATGATCGACTTTCAGTAAGCACGTTCTTTCCATAAGTGCGATACCTCAACAAAGTCATTTAACTGAATTAAAACTTGCAGAGTTGCTACCCAGTTGGATAAACACAATCCGAAGAGACAGAAACTATTGGTGTTTCTTAAGGTGTGATTTTTTGGATCTGGAACTGTTTTTAGAGACTGTAAATGCAGGATGAATATCTGGGCAGGATCGTAAACATGCAACAATATCCAATGGACTATTATTTAACGCTAATGGCTCGTTGACACTGAAAAATGATTGCCACTCTTTCTTCAACAACACCTTCACTCTTCTGCTCATACCACAATTTTGACACAAACTGTCCGAACTTGCCTTCACGCTGTAGGGCTGTGTGCTCGCTGACCAATGGTGGTGTCGCGGTAACAGCATGGCATCGTCGCGCATGCAGGGTGTGGGCAACAGAGCATGTGAACTTGATGAGAAACAAATGACCTAATATTCTTTTCTTTGACGAATTCTGTTTTTATCTTCATCCTGTAAAGAGGTGTATTTTCATCTAAAAGGCACGTAGCACTAGGAATAATCCTGTGTTCATCTCCAAAAGTGTCAGATTTGCCAGTGGAGGAGGGATAATCTATACTGGCATCTCGCTTGATGACCGCACCGATCTTGAAATCACATTCTAAATGGAACTGACCGGTCGTTAATATGGGGATGAGATCCTCAGACCGATTGTAGTGCCTTATGCAGCAGCAGTGCGTTGCAGCAATTAGAGATGACTTAATGGAAATAACGACTATTACAGGCCACATCATGTTAACGTGATGAAGGATTTTATTTTGGAGGAATGAATGTAATGGTCACCATGTGCTCCGCACAAAAACCTAATACCACATGTTTGTGACATTTTAATCCAAAGTGTTACTGAACGCCTACCACCCATACAATCTCCCCAAGAACTCCACAAGAAACGTCTGTTTTAAAGAAATGAGACAGAATAAACCAATACTCATTAATAGCCTCTTTGACTCGATGTCTCAAAAGAGTTCAACGTTGCTGGGGGCGTCTGGGAAAACCAGGTACCCTGCTATAAACGATTTTCTTTTGAGAAAACGTCTCTTTTTATTAATTTTCCTTATAGGCATAAATTGTGTTTTTTTCCTTTTGTACTCAATTGCTCCAAAAAACGTTTTTTTTTCTTTTTTCCGAACAAATGTCATTTTTTGCATATAGTCTATTACGTCTGTCAGTAATGTATCAATCAACCAAACAATTCTGCAGGTGCAAATCAACCCGCAACCTCAATATCCTTCGATTGTTTTGAGTAGTGTCTATTAAACCGTCTTAAAAATATTTTTTTAGTTTTAACATTATTTAATTGTAAGGATGCTTATGTTTGCATGTAGTCACAATGAACATATTTTTATTAAAGTACATTGAATAAAACAAATAAAAGCTATATTATATTGAATATTTTATTAGTATGAATGTTTTTTTATTAAATACTATCGATTAGAAATGTATATATTTTGCTATAACCATTGCAAAATATTAATTATCTGCATACATTTTGCATTGCTAATTGTGTTTAGTCAACATGGCAAAAGTCATTTCGAAGCTTTTATAATTTCACTTGCTCAACGTTTATAGAATAATTCTTGATTCTCGAATTCAAATTTCATTCAGAATTCAAATGAAATTCATTATTTCTTTGATTTACTCAAATTTAAGAAATTAAGAAATCAAGAATTAATTATTCTTCAAGTTTACTTTTTAATAAAATTCATTTTTAAAACACAGTTAATTACTATTTTAATTTTTTTATTTAAAAAAATTAAATTTAAAAAAGAGAATGAATTATTTTTCTTATTTACCTGTATTATAGTATTTTAGAGAATTAAAAAAAATCTAATTAACTTCTCCTTTAATTAATTTTCCTTAAAGAAGTTTATAAAATTCAAAAAGAAAGAATTAATCTCACAATTAACGTTCATTAAAGGAGTTCAGCATCCAAATGAATTAATTATTTCTCTAATTTTCCTTTAATGAAGAAGCTCAGAACATCTCTTTAATTTATCTTTACGATAAACTGAATTAGTTAAACTGAGTTAAGAATTGAAGACATATAATGTGAATTTTTTATTACTTTTTTGTACAGGTGTCTGTGAAAATCCTAACCCATGCAATAAGGGAACTTGCACAGTGAACAAATTAAACTTGGTCGATTGTAGGTAAGTACAAATACGTATATTTGATACGCATTTATTATTATTTCGATTTGAACGAACTCAAATAAATTCAAAATAGTCTAGGGATGGTTATAGTATTTACTTTTTCACATGCTTTTGTAGAAAATTCTGACTCGTTTCTTTATAGAAATATTTATAACCATTTAAAAAGTTTTAAAACGAAATTAGTTATATATAAATTTATGTAATTGAAATAAAATAAATTATATATACAGCTAGATTTGCACAAAAACTCAGTATTGTTACAAATTTATAAATAATAATTGTATTTGTCTTAAAATATCTCAGACAGATCGGAAATGCTCACATTTTGGGTAAAAATTGCGGTATTTAGACGTGTTGTAGTTTAAAAGCGGGTTTCCTAATGATTTGGTGACTTAGTGATGTTTTGGCGAGAAAACTTGGCGATTTGGCGACAGTTGGCAAGATTCTTGGCAACTTGGCGAGAAATAGATACTTTTGGAAACATCCATCAGCTAAGCTCTAGGACCAATATTTAGCGAGATAGCCTAGAAGCTTCCAGAACCTTGGCGAAACTGGTAGATTTCTCCACCAAGTCAGGTATAAATACTGCAGCCCGACAGAGAAGTGGCAGTTTTATGAACACAGTTAGTGAGTGAAGACGATTAGTTGTGACTGCTAGAGAAGTTGTTCTCTGTCTGAGGTATATGAGACCTGTGATTGGAAGCTGTTTCTTATTGTATCTGACGAATTGTAGCTGTATAATTGTGATTGTTACAGCGGGAATTTCGTTCATCTAGTGGAATTTTTACGAATAAAAGTCTTGTGTTCATTAAGTGGTTGCTTTATTCAACTCTCAATCGACACGAAACCTGAACCGCGGTACAATATAAAGATAAGAATAATGAACAACAACAAAAAAGAAACAATTAATTGAATTTAAACAATGAGAGATTTAATCTAAATAAAAAAATGCAGCATGAAGCCGACTTCTCCCCATTACATCCTGGATTGTTTGAGGTTCACTTCGGAGAATATTTGCACAAGTCCACTGCTGGTGCTTGATTTTGCTAGGGTTCACAGTGTCATGGAATCTGATCTAGCTGCTGCTAGATCTCTGAAAGATTGGAAACAACAACAATCTTAATAAATACATAATGTAATTTTTAAATTCTTCTTAATTAATATACAATGTTACCAATAATCTTTCTGCTGCTTTCGCTTTGCTTTTGAGTAAAGACTAGGCAGTTGCGAGAAGAAATATCCTTTATTATTACAGCAGGTCTTCAATTGGAATTCTTAAGTTTCAAACAGAGAAGAATTATGTAGAATCTTGGTTTAAGAGTACCAAAGAAATCATTTCCGAGATGAAAAAAAGAAACACACACATACACACACAGTTGCAGCAAATAATTTTTTTATGGATTAAAGCATTTTTACTGAGATGCCTGTTATCCGTAAAGACTAAACTGTCTCTCTATAAGATCTTTTTTCATCCTGTTCTGACTGAACGTCAGAAACCTGAACAATGACTATGAGAGAGAAAAAGTTGCTTGTCACCTTTGAACGTAATATCCAAAGGAGATTTTATCAGAATTAAAGAATATGGTATCTGGCGAAAAAGACACAATGCTGAACTATGATTAAAAAATTTGATATTGTTCACTATACTAAAATAACCACATCATTGAGAATCTCAATCCAACCTCACATTGTGACAACAACTTAAACACACAGAGCAACACTAACGACATTAAATTTAATAATAGAGAAATTTCTATAATCCGTTTTTCAGCCCTGTTACATTGCAAACCACCAGGATACGATGGTATCGATAACATAAATTCTCAAGATCATCAAGAAGTACCATCCTCAATTTTTACCATTTTCACTAACCACTGTTTCGCTCTCCAGCACTTCCCTCGAAGTTTTAAACAAGGGGTCATTACCCTCTTTCATAAAAAGGGGAAGGATGAAAATGAAATTTTCTCCTATCGTTCTATTACGCTTCGGCATTCCCTAGGCAAACTCCTTGAGAAACTAGTCACAAAAGTCTTTCGTTTTTCCTGGAACAAAACTCGAAATTTAGCAACATCTAATTCGGACCGTGTAAGGGAGTTGACACTGATCTCCTTCATCTGACCATCTACATTGAAATCAAGAAAGAAACTAAAAAGCACACTGCCACACTGCATTGATCGCGGTAGCCATAAATGGAGCATTTGACAGCATCCGACATGACACCATCATCATAGCATTTAACAACTCAGGATGACCAGACATCATCAAAAACCTACTTATAAGCAATCTTAGGGACAGGACACTCATACTTCACACCAACAAGGAATTCCTAACAAGGAAACAAATAATCGGCTGCCCAAAGGGCTCCTTCTGCTCAAATATCCTTTGGAAGCTAGTCGCTAACGACCTCCTCAACATCCACTGGATGAAGCTGGCTTCAAAAAAGCTGGCTTCAATTTTTCAAAAAAGCTAAGTATTCCTGCACGCATATGCAGATGATTTTACCTTCGTTGTCTTGGCTAACCCTCTAAGGAATCTTAGGAGTTGTGGCTACAGCCTCACTGAACAAATGGAAAGATTGCGCAACTTGACTTTATTAACTGATAAAATAAACTATCCTCTCTTCTCTTCGTGGACCCTCCATCAGATGGGAATATTAAAGAATCTCCAGGAAAAACGAATTAAAAATCCTAGGAGTTATTATCGATCTTAAGTTAAACTGGAAACCCCATATTCAACATCAAGGGAATAAAGCAGCGTAACTTTTCCAATCTCTCCTCCGCATAACTGGCAGCACTTAGGGGCTCAAACAGAGCTCTTGAATACTTCTCTATAAACCAGTAGCTGAAAAATGTTCGCACATGGAGTCTGCGTATGGGGAGAATCACTCTCAATCAAAAATAAATTGCTTCTAACTTCAATACAACGAAAGTTCCTTTTGAGCATCACGGGTGCTTTTCGAACCTCGCCATCTAACGCCCTCCAAGTCATCAAATGGACCCCCAACTCTTCGCTTAACTATGGAAGCAGAAGCCAAAAGAATATTTATCCTATGGTAAAGACCATACTACCAATAACGTTTAGGAAACCAAGGTCTCAGGCATCCATCCAGACTTCTTTTCTGTTGACATACACATATACCTTAATAATTCCCTACAAGACTTCACACCCCCTAGATTCATACGGTACCTGTCCTCAGAGGGCTCAAAAACAGATGATGGATTGGGAGCACGAATTGTTGAATTTGAAGCCGGCCAAGTTAGTCACCACTAGGAGTACCCAGTTTAAGAATTTCAGGCTTCAGTGTTCCAGGCTGAACTCCTCTCTATTCATCAGGCTTTAGTTTTCACACAAACAACCGTTAAAACAAAAATTATATTGTTGGATAGTCTGCCTGGACTGAAAGCAATAGCTAAATCCAATAGCCCCTGGTAAGGAAAATTCAGTGCCTTTTCCAGCATCTGCCACTGCACACCGTTAAGTATGTCAAAGCTCTCGAAGGTGCTCCAGGCAATAAAACGGCGGACAAGCTTGCAAAGGAGGCTATTTCTTTTTGCCAGGTCCACACCATACTTCTTCCTATAAAAATTAACATCGTATAAAAATGTTAAGAGGAAGGGAACTCAGGTTCCACTGGCAGATCTGTGTAGAATACCCATTAAAAAGTCTGTTTCTCACCCTTCTCCTGGAACAGACAAGAGATAATTTTCACTACCGGGCACGGCCCTTTCCCATCATACTTATTACAGACAAGGGTTCTTCCTTCCAATAACTGTGTGTGTCGCCTAGCAGGTACACCGTTCACTATATCAGAATGCTTCCTCATGATTTCCTGGTACTTTTCAGTTCCAAATCCAGAATAGAACCGAGTCTGGTTCCAAAGAGTCTTTAAAAATAATGCCTCAAGAACGAAACTTCGCAAATTCATTGACTTTCTAATAAATTAAACAGACTTCTTGATGCCTTCGCCTTCGTAAACAAGCATCATCAAACCTCACTAAACCTACCTCGTCAATCCTGACATTTTCACAGCTCAATTTGTAAACTTTTGGTGTCATCTCTTCTCTTCAATTGACTTTCTGTAATTACCCACTTCTTTCCCTTTTTCTGTCGTTTATTGTTTCTTTCCCTTTTTCTGCTGTTGTCATCCAGAACTTTTTACTATTCTATACTTATTGTATTCTCAAGAATATTATTATATTATCTCTATTTATGTGTATATTGTATTTCTTTTTCTGTGTTTAGTTAGACAAATTTTACACTACCCTTCTACCATCCCTCACTCCAACTGGTGGAGCTCTTTTATTTTGAACTAGGTACAGGAAGGACATCTGGTGTGTACTATACTAAAATAAGCTGACTCAAATAGGTTTCACATGTCATCCACTTGAGCAACAATACACTAAAGGAAATCTTTTCATCTATACCATATAAAAAAGAATCACATCTAAACTTCGATAGCTAGATACAGTAGAGAACTGTCTGATTCTTAGAACTAAGAACTGTAAGAATTCACTGCAAGTAGAAGTGATTGAAATCACTTTGTTCAGAAGCCTTTGCCTATGGATGGTGATGATGATAAAAGTACGTCAGCACCGAACTTGCACTGATTTTTACTAGTATGATAGTGAAGATAAATGGAAATATTCCATGATTTTTTTTCAGTGAGTTAGCATTGCAACTTCAAAGTAGCTGCATCAGCTCGCCGAAAATATCAAGCATTTGAAATAGAGTTGTGAAGGAATATATTACAAGACACTGGTTTCAAAAATTCAGGCTATGTGATGCAGTCTAATGAAGTAGACTTGCACCAAGCATTCAGACATTTTGCGTCTAAAACTCCTGAGTCTTACCTCAAGGAAGTTAACATGTTGCCAGATGATACTGTATACCAATGGAAATTACTTCGAGGATTACATTAGACAACACTTTCTATAAATAATTTTCTTTGAAAACGACAAGAATTTCGCTCGTTATCATTCAATCCTGATGTTGTTTGCGCAGGTTCAAACAAAAATACTATTCTTTAATAAAACATATAATTATAAAATTTATATATCGTTGTTAAAAAGGATATACATATATATGTTTCTTTAACAATGATTAATTAATTTTTTTTTAATTTTAATTATTATTTTTTCAAATATTGTAAAAATAAAAATGCAATATTGGAAATTGAAAATACAATCCAAATTACAGTGCATTTTTTATGTAAATGAGAGAATAAAGAGAATATGTTATCAAATAGTTCTAAAGATTATTTAAATTATTGATAAACGAGTGAAATACTAATCTGAAATTTAAATATATTTGAAAACGTGTGTAAAAAATAAGAAAATCTATGTCGATTTTGATTTTATTTTCTTCAAATTATCTTAATATTTTACTTGAAATACTTTGTTATTTAATTTTTCCATTGAAATATTATTGTTTGTGTATGACTTCAAACGTTAAATTATTTTGTTTTGATCATTTATAAATTATATATGATGACATATGGGATATTAATCTGGAATGCACTGTGCTCCTATTCGATTACCGTTGTTTGAAAAATATTTGTACTGATATTTTTTAGCATTTTTTTTCGGAAACCTAAAATTAAATAAAAGCATATTATTAAATAAATAATTATGAATTATGAATTTTACTAACAAGTATATTTCTAAACATTTTTCTACTTCATTTTTTAACCAATATAAATTTAACATTATTGAACAATGTACTTCAAATATAAGAATTTTTGCCAATATTTTCTTTTAGATTCTTTTAGAATAGGCATTCTGACATTTTATATAAAACTATGATACTTTTTATTTTAAATTTTTGTGCAATTTATTTATACTTACTTAAAAGCTATTTTTTAATTTTTTTTTCCATCTATAGCTGTATAGAAGGGTATGGAGGTTCCTTCTGTGATCGAAAAGACCTCAATTTTGCTGGTAAGTATTTTGTAAAAGTGTTGAGAAGAAAAACTATGTAAGATTTTATCAACCATAACTATTTACAACCATTTTCACAAAATATACCTTATAATCTTGCTTAAAAATAGTTTGATATATTAATATTTTTGTAAAACTATGTTACATATGATCATACAAATGAAATTTTGATTTATATTGCGTGGTATTTTTTGTAAAATAAATATCACACTCTTAAGCTAATCCAAGGTTCCCTTTTTCTCTTTTGATTCCTTTATATATTATAATGAAAATATTTTACTCTTAATATTTCCTGGATTTTTTTTTGTACAAAATACAGTTATCATGCTGGCGTTATTTATTATGGGAATGTAGAAAACGTAATTCGCCCTCAATTACTTTCACTTTATTTCTGTTTTTGCACTTTCAGTCGTAATTGTTATTTAGATCTATAAACTCTGATGCTTTCTTTGATATGAAATGCGTGATAAAAAAAATAAAGAACTCAAAAGAAGCAAATGAATACTCCAATTCCTAAATCTTAACTTACGGTTTTTTTTTAAACCATTGCGCTTTGATAGAAAAAATCGGTAAAATAATTTTTCAGAGGACCAGGTATGTAACTAAATCTCTGACAGATAACTATTAGTCAGTTTTCATGTAATCATAATATTTTTAAAAATACTTTTGAATTCTTTCACTTTAGAATTGTATATAGAGCATGATAATAATTTTGAATTATGCGTTGCATCTATATGTTCTTATCTTGCAAAACATTTTATATTTATGTAAAGTTAATTAGAAGCTGAAATTTTATTTTAAATACTCAGTTTTCATGGTAAAATTTAAAAGATTAACAGGAAAAAAATTTTAAATATAGAAAGATCAAACAAGAAGAAAACGTTTATCCTTCACATACATAGATAACGATGTAGGCGAGTTCCGGGCTGTATCTAAGGAAAACGGGTGTGAAATACTGATCTGCCAACCCTCGTTATTTTGAACCACGTTCTAGTGACGAGGTCACATCCATGAGCTGGCACACTCCTCTTCAAATCCACGCCACACAAGCAGAAGGATTTTGCGCATCACTGAATGACGTCGACACGTTCCCAGCTCTAGCCTTTATTCCAAGGCACGAAATAGAAACTGAATTTAACTGAAATATTTTACACTATCTAGTTGTTGTTGTTACTTATGCCACTGGAACAGGCCAAACTCGCTACGCTGTCTATGCGAATTTTAGTCTGTAGTGTGCATCTTTCGTTTAACCAGAGCACCACGAAGGTGAAAGTACGATTTTTCTCTCAACTCTTCAGATAGATGGCAGCACCAGAGCATCCATTCCTTTAATTTTGATTCTGATCTGAAGGAGGGGGAAATTTTCTCCAGACCATTGCACCCAAGGTATCTCCTAGGCTCAACGACCAACCACAGGACTTTCGATTCCACAAATTTAACGAGCACGTATATCGCATGAACTCGGTGGGTCTTTGGCGGCAATGGGAATCGAATACCGCCCTTCTGGATGGAAGGCCTATACCCTAACCACACGGCTACCACGGCCTGCGCACTATGCAGTTAATATTACATCCATTTTTAGGAATAATTTGAATATAGACCTAAAACTCATCAGCCCAAAATATGTTGATATTTTGGAGGAATTTATTACTGTTATACTAGTTTAAAGATCACAGAATGAAGTGGTGCCATAGAAATTTTACTGTTTAATTTTCTAATGCCTGCAGATGGTCAATGCCAACAAATCGATTATAAAAAATATTATTTATAATCTCAAATTGCATAGTAAGGCATCGTAATTCTAACACTTGATGAGTCTCCATAATTTAATAGCAGAGACTGTGAAAATAACTCCCACACTCAATTTTGTCAACCACTGAAGTATCATTTCACTTGGAAGTCACTGCCATTCCGATCTATTTAATGTGACACAGCAGACATTAGCGAACACGAAAGGTCTTCGACTTGGCTAGTAAAGTATTATATACATCCAGTTACGAGAGCGGCACCTTTCCCAATCAAATCAAATTGACTTCTTGCAAAATAATAATTATAATAATCATTCTGTAAAATTTAATTGATAATCAACCACTTTTTAAATGCATTTAACTGTTTCTGAAATATATTTTCCTTTTTGGAGCTTGCAGTTGCTTAAAACTACATAGCATGCACCCTTAAAAATCAATGTTTAACTTTTATTGCATGAAAATCGTTAGTGTTGTACGTTTATTCATAATTTTTAAAATTACTGGCAAAAACATTTAGCTAGTTTATGATATTTTTTATTTAATAAAAGACCTTTTAAGCAAACTTTACTGCGGGGATAAATCAAGTATCTAGGCTTTTA